>LLCE01000047.1:0-256942 GCA_001414415.1 Hymenoscyphus repandus
ATTTAGACTCTTCAAGACCTGGGAAGGGAAACTAACTGGAAAAGTTTGTGACTCGATAAGGATCACTTCGTCGGAACACATGGAAATTGGGGATATTTTCAAATTTGATTTAACTTTGATTGATTGACTGAATGATCTTATGATCTGTATCATAATCACTATTCCACACCACAGCTTATCTCCATTATGAAGGCTAGCAGCCAGTCAGACAGCATCTACGGCTATCAGCTGCGTGCCCCGCCACAAAACTATAGAACACAAAGGTATCAACAAAGCCCTCCCAGTGTGACCCCCATTTGTACAAGTGAGAGAGAGCGACAGAGGCGCCCATTTTTTCCCCCAAGAGAAAAGAAGAAAAGAAGCCATGACGAGAAGAAACGAATGATGAAAGACCATTTTAGGCGCGAGCCCAATTTCTTCTCCGAAATCCCGCTCACTGAAACTTTTCCTTCTGCCTTGCCTTCTTTCCTTCTCCCGCCTTCCTTGTACCATGTCATGCTTAATGTGCCAAGAATCCCAGGCCCACGCCCCGAAGCAAGCACAAAAGCACAGCATACTACTGCTACCAAACCAGTAACAAAAATGGTGTATACAATTATCAATAAGAGTGATGATCCCAGGGAAATTCCAAATCTCCATATTTTATTTCTTTCCATGCGATTCGCAAGCTCTTTGTATTCCAGGACGAGAGCGACGTAAGTTCAATGCGAATGTTGTAGCCAGCCGCAATAGTATTCAATCCGAACAGTTGTGAAAAAAATAGTAAGAGAAAAAAAGGCTACGATCAGAGTGTGTGATCTTTATGAGCCAACCGTTGTAACGCCTGTGTTCGCCGGGCCCGTAAAGGATGCCAAAGATCATTCGCTAAAACGCTATTCAAAGTGGGTATCAAATCAATCGGTCGAGCGTCATGAAAAGGGTGTGATGATGTGTCGTGTGAAAGTATTCATAAGAGGATAGGTCCGAGCCAGGCGGTTATTATATAGTTGATGTAGGAGCAGATTGGGCTTTCTCTCTCGAGTGTGTCCAGCCAAAGATATCGAATTTCTGATTCTGGGTAGTCGAGAACGGATTTGATCCTTCGATAGGGCTAGTTCTTGCATGCATAGTTTCCCTCGGCTCTAGCAATAAACTCTTGCGGTAGTACTGCTGAACGTTCTCGTGCTCCGAAGAGGACTTGACCCGCACGATCTGAGCTTGAATCCACTCCTGGAGTTCGTGGACCTCGGTCAGTCTGTAGGGAATTTGGAAACGTTGTAACTCGCCGATGATCTTCGCGGTTCGAGTGTGTTTGTCAAAGTTGATGACATGCATGCCTTCACTGTCGCCTACGCCAGGGAGCTGTTTCGTAGCAGGATTTCCGGCGTCCACGAATGTCAGGTCGGTGAGGTAGGTCCCAACGAACGGAAGGCAAGGTGGGACGTGATCATGGAGTCTGCGTCTGAGAACGGCGTAATTCTTGTCTGGCTCCACGATTGCCTGGAGGCCTTTGAGCATATCCTTGCGTCTTTGCGAGACCATATCCCAGGTTCGCTTCAAGCGAACAATGGTGGACGAATTCAGTGAGCAAATGATGGCCATCAATGAGTCGTAGTTGTTAAGCTCGAGGCATTTGTGAGCAATCTTGATCCAGTGCTTGATAGTAACAGCACGCTTCTTAGCGTCCTCGTACTGGAGGATAGTGTCAGCCACCAGGTTTGAGAGATCGGTTGACAGGGTTGACATCGCTCTGACGTTCGTCGCATTGGAGCCAGATCGTTTCGTCCATTCAGATCCAAGTAGTTCCTCGGGCATGATCGAACAGAAGATGTTCATCTCCTTGATGGTCAACTGCCTAGCTAATTCCAATGGGTCGAAGTCCAAGATGGTAGGGTTGCTGCCACCCATCTTCCAGTTTCGCAAAACACTAATTTGGCTCTTGCTCATGTACGAGGGAGGTAATGGCGTATCGGCAGGGATGTACTGCGCAATCGACGTCGAGGTCTTTCCCATGGAAGAAACCAGACGAGGAACCAGGGGACCATCAGTTGATGTGACTTTCTGGGCCAACTCCAACAGCCGCTTTCCAGCCCCTGGGAGAACCTTGCTGAGCTTCTCTGTCGCAAAAGGTTCAATCACCAGCAATGCCTGGTTGTCTGAGATATCCCGCCAATGCGATTCCAACCATCCCTTGAAAACATTGTACACTCTTAAACGTACTGGGCCGGCAATGTGGGGACTCTCCGCAACGTAATCGAATCTTTCTACCAAAGCTTTCGCCAGATCCACAGGCGAGACAAATAACCGGAAGGTCAGGTAGAATGTCGAGACAAACATCGCATCCGGGGTAGAGTCATGTGTAGTTAGTCGCTCAACCAGAGCTGGGAGGGTTCCGCCAGTGATTTGTCCTTCCTTGTTGTGAAGTAATTCGTGGGCGAACGTCTTCTCAAGCATCTTGGATTCACCTTCTTCAACCTCGTCGGCGAGGGTTGACTGGCTCCCAGACACGCTGAGGTCTGAGAGTGAAGGTTGAGTTCGTGGAACGTAGACTGAGAGGTCCGGTGTGGTCGCACGGGTTGAAGCTTGTGACAACATGCTGGACTCTGAGTCTCGCATCCCACTGAGGTACGTACTACTGGTACCTGAACTTGATATTGCGATGCTACCTGACCTGAACGAGGATTGAAATTCACTGTCGTGTGCCGACGAGTTTTCCGACGGGCTGTAATCATCACTGGTCAGGAGGGGGCTCGTCATCTTGGGCAATGGGGGTAGGAGTGACCTCCTGGATCCCTCGTTCGACGAGTCGGTTGTTGCACTTTCGGCCGTCTCATTTTGTGCCATTGACTCCGTGTTCTTTGGCAACAGATGAGAATTGGTGGCACCGACATTGGGAGAGGGAGAACTTAGGGGAACCTCGGGCAGAGGCTTCTCATAGCTGGGGATGATTAGTGGTGGCGGCGGAGGACGACTAGCGGGCTCTGGTGGGGGAGGGGAGGCGGGCTCGACCTCAGCCGCCTCTGAAGGTTTCGATAAATTCGTTTCTTCGGCTTGTGGCCCCCGAGTCTCTGGTGTGGCACCTATTGAAGCTACGTCGATGCCAAGGCCCTCACTCTGCGGCTCGAACTCGAAATCGCCAATTCGCTCGATAACAAATTTCGTCTTAGCGACGCACTCGCCAGCCGCTTTCACGCATCCGGTAGCCGCCATCAGTAAGCCGCCGTTCTGCTGAGGCATAACGACATCCTCGTCGTCGATAGAGGAGGATTTGATGATGTCCCGAGCAGATACGACCAGCCTGTTGATACGGTCATACATCGCATTTCGCGACGCTTCCAACGCTTCGGCGCTCTGTCTGTCGTGTGCGCATATCGCCTCCACCACCACGAGTAGTTGTCGTCCTGCTGTGACCGACTGTCGAACCGACAGCAGAAGTTCCGCAGCTGATTGCGACTGGAGGTGTAACCGGCCGATGAACGAGCCCAGATATGACAGGAAGGTATCATGACTAGCATTTAACTTCTCCGAGACGAGATTTTGTCGCTGAGCTGCGGGTATTGATGCTGTCAAGGACAGACGATGGGATACAGACTGTCTCTTCATATGTACCGACGCCGGCCTGGTCATGGAGAGTGGCCGAGCTGATGATGTGTTGGACGAATAGGCGCTTGACATGCGTTTGTATGACTGTGAGCCAGACACTCCGCTTGCCGAACTGCGACTCGACCTGCGGGATATTGCATCGTATGCAGGGTCTCCATGTTGTGAACCGTCAAATGACGTCGAGTCCGCTGGAGGGGTTGGAGGATTGTATACTTCCTCTGCAACCGTCGCCATCACCCGGTGAATTGGATGATGCGATCTGATATCGTCCTCCAAAACATCCAAAAATCGCACGCCCCTGATGACAATCTTGAACGCCTTCAGGATCATCTCGTCGATAGTATTGTTCACGTCATCCGGGTCAGCTACGACCTGACCTGCGCTTGCAGTATATTCCTGTAAGCGTTTCGCGGTCTTGACCAACGACGAGAGATCCGACAAGAGAGCTTTGCGATTTCGTCGCAACCCATCGTTACTTTGAACCATTGTTGACTCTCGAGTCAAACAATTTGATTTTTCCTGTCACTTGGTTAATTCCATCGCCTCAAAATCAAATGACCGATCGTGCTCACCAGTAAATACCGTACTCCAGCGATGATGCCTCGCATGAATTCCTGATTTCCAAACACTTCGCTATCGGTCGTCAACCCACTTCGTAGCAGATCCCAAAAGTTTAATAATGCCTTCAACAGATTTCGCATCGAATCCGGATCGTAAGCTTCGCAGTAGTTCGTAGGGAGCCATCCTCTCGCTCCAGAAACCAAAAGTGTCCCATCTGCCCAACCATTCGTGTGTATCGAGTGAACCAAGATCACGTCGCCTTCACTCAACGGTAAAGTCACCGTCGAGTCTGAGATGGCGTAGGTCGGATGAAAGGGATAGAATGCTCGAAGGAAGTTGTGAAACACTGGGTGAGGAGGCTCCATCTGTTGATTGAGGTCCTCCTGGGAGCCATTCGGTGTTGCTGGCGGTGTGATCTGTGAGTGACTGTTCGTCGAGCCTCCAGTGCGAATGCTACTTTTCGAAGACATGTTTCTCGAATGCTTCGAGGCCTCACTCGACGTACGAGATCTTTCCTTATGGATCGTCAAGGGTGCTACGTGAACGCTGGAACGCGCTGAATGCTCGTCGTCCGTCACCATGATGGGCCAAGCTGGAGAGCTACCATGGGATCCTAGTGTGTGTCTGTCGATATGCTGTGTATCCCAAGGTGTGCCTCTTTCCTATATCCAAATTCCAAACAGTTATTCAATGCCTTATGAGGTGGCACGGTTCTTCCGTGGAGTGATCGCGGATCGCCCAACGTGTCGTGGAGGCTCTCTTTCAAGCCGTGAAGAGTCCTGCTTCCTAATCTCTCGCTCCTTCCTGCCTCTCTGACCGAGTGCGAATGTCGATCGAGTATCGAGCTGTGGATGTCGAGTGTCAGCAGAGTATGGGGAAGGTTTGCTGACAATGTTGTGAAAGCGGGAAGGAGGAATGCAGTAGAGGGAGTCAAGGAATGTCACGATGCTATAGCGCCGCGGCAGGCTGCATACCAATTCGGCTTGTCTTAAGGTTTCGGCACACCTTTGACGACTCTATCATGCAAGGCTTGCTGTTATGCCGATCGTTCCTCTGCGGATACTCTACTCGTAATCGCAGTTGTCGTTGTGATTGATAGTCCACGCTATCTCCCCACGAAGCTACCAAGTGTTGACAGGGAAGATTGGTATAAATCTGACCAGACTCGGAAGTGGCCAGGTACCGCCGCACGTCTTTATTATGCTTTGGGCTCGAGTCAGATATTGAGCGTCGAACCAATCCAATTGACGAGAGGGAGGGTGAAAGATGTGTCAGACAGCTGAGCGGAGTCGAAAACTGCCCATGCGTTGGTCTCGGATGCCAATCTGTGGTTTTCGTGATGATGCAGCACCGAGCAATAACGCCAATGCGTGAAACTCGCAGAGAACGGAGCTGTTGTGTTTTTCTTTCCTCCCTGTGCTCGAGCAATAATCGATTTAATGAGCACCCACCCACGCAGTGAGATGTTTAATGAGCGGGAGAGACAGCTTCTCGCCGGGTCAATTGAGGGTTGGAATGTTGACAACCGCAGGTAGGCAGAATTGGACGTTGGGGAGAGGGACTCGACCGACGATTTGAAAGGTATAGACGAGGACTAGGAAGTTCTCTCTGGCACGGCAGTGGCGACCGTTGGTTTGTATCGCTCGCGGCGTTGAACGTGGAGCTGGCCAGGGTCTTTTCTTGGAGGTCTCTAGCTGGGGGAGGGAGCTGGACTCCAGCTTGCTGGGGGAGTCTGGGTGATATTCGTTGCTCGCGGGTTCGAGGCAGCGGATTCCGTACGGATGGGCTGCTGGTGGTGGACTATTCGGACAGGGCTGTCAGAGCAGGGCCGTGAGAGATTGCTTGGACCCCCAGGACGAGGGTGTGGATGTGACGAGGGAAGGGATGGCCGTTGTTATGAAATAATGCAAGGGCTTTCGCCGAATGAAGGAGAGTGAAGGGACGAAAACCAAGGGGCACCAAAAAGTCTGAAAGGTCCAATTGAGGTGATTGATAGACAGACAAAGCAAAGCAAAGTAGAGCAGTGTCGAAGGTAAACAAAACAAGCGAGTTTACAAGAGAAGGATCAACCCGAGGCGATTGCAAGGAGGAAGAGAAGGGAAACAAGATTTTGAATTTGAACGAGTGCGGAGGGCATCGGGAGGTTTGGGCATCAGTAGAAGCAGCAGAAGCAGCAGAAGCAAGCAGGCAGATTCTGATGCAGTAGAATAGTTTTGCCCAAGCCCAAGAGGAAAGAAAGGAGGTTTCGGAGGTTTTTTTTGGAGACAGACTCACAAAATAAACGGGGTGGAAGGGTCGTGGTTTGTGGATTGGACGGGATGGGATGGAAATGGGTTTGTGGTGGGTTGTGGTGGGTTGTGGTGGTGTCGTGTCGTTGTAGTATTGTGGAATTGTGGAATTGTGGCAGTCAAGAAGGCGTGTCGAGCCAATTAGAAGTCGCGATGGTGGTGAGGTGATGGAGGTTGCTTGGGTGTG
This sequence comes from Hymenoscyphus repandus, assembly GCA_001414415.1. NCBI lineage: Eukaryota > Fungi > Ascomycota > Leotiomycetes > Helotiales > Helotiaceae > Hymenoscyphus > Hymenoscyphus repandus. The sequence continues at coordinate 6,619 of LLCE01000047.1, forward strand.
CTTGGGTGTGCGTGCCGTTGCAGGGACTTGGGCGAGCTTCTTTTCTGGCAGAGGCGTGAAGAGGCAGGGGCGAGTGCTTGAGGGCGCAGGGTTATTGAGGGGTCAGTGTAGGTTGGCGTCGAGGCTTGAGAGAGGCGTCTCGTGGGCGTCCACACGCCGAATTTGCGCGTGCTGAAGCCGGCAGGTGGTGGCACCAGAGAGAGGAGAGCTCCATGAGGGTGCTAAGGATGCCTTGGGGTTCGTGGGGATGCGTGAGGGTGCGTGAGGGTGCGTGAGGAGGGTATCGAGGATAAGATGCTGCCATTGCACGAGCATCAAACCAGGAGCCCACTGAGGAGCTTTCTCTTGTGACCCAGCAAGCGGTCATCTACCGAGACTTCAACGACAACGCTCTTGATCTTAATATGCAATGATGCCGATCTACATCACAATAGCCATCTTCAAACGTTTATATTGAATAACAACAATATGATCAACAACCTAGCCATGTTCTCCTCAACGCCCAACTACAGCCCAGGGTCCTACCGGCAATTCTGATGGAGAATTGTCGATGCCGGAACCCTACCCAGGGTGACATTGCTCGTACGCTACAAGATCGACGAGGTCTCCTTGACGAGATCTCCTTGTCGAGAATTGAGACCTTGAGATAGCCTCAAAGTTCGCCAAAAGTCAACCCTTTTGGGTTTTCCATACTACCGGATCACGAAGATAGTTTACTTGTACGATAAACTTTCTGCCTAGCTACGTTCTTGTCTTCGTCTCAAAGATCTGGCGCAAGATGAGAAAGGGAAGGCTCCACTAATCAGAGTTGTAGTCATTGGTACGAAGTACTGGTCCTGATACTTACTGGTGGTGATACTTACTGTGCTGACACTTACTGTGCTGATACTTACTGTGCTGATACTTACTCGTGCTGGTACTTACTGGTACTTACTGATACGGGTACATATTTCCACCACTTCTCTGCCCTTTGCTTTTGACATCATATCAACCCTCTTATTATCACGCAAGCCGACCTTCCAAAAACCTCCAACTTTTCCCAACCAACTGCAGATTGTTATTCTGGCCTCGCAACCGCAGACGGCTTTTTGGGAATCTTCAGCTAGTAATGCCTGCTATCGCACCAGCGTCAACCTCAATCTCGCCGTCCTCGCACCGTTGATGCATTCAAAATTTACTTCGACGCCGTCGACATTTTCGGTGGATATTGAGCCGTTCCTTCTCCCCTTCCCCTTTCCCTTCCCCTTCCCTTTCCCCTTCTCCTCCCTTTCTACAGCACATCTTGCTTCATCAACTACTACTGTACGAATAAAGCCGATCTCCGGTCTATCGTTGAAGTTTCGAGTTGCACCAGTTCCATCCGGCATCTGTTCATCTGCCTCTGCATCGATCACTATCTAGGAGCCTCTAGGAGCAATATTAGAATCCCGCGCTGCACGCTTTCTCCGCACACAATTCTATCATTCCATACGGCCTGGATCCGGCCATCTATCTGAGAACTCAAATCATCTTCTCCCGCAGAGCTGGCTCTCTCGCGTCTCGTCAAACTCGACGCGCTCTGGTGCCGCCCATGGGATAATAGCATCATCGATCGCGCTGCCATACGATGCGATGCTTCGTTGTCGCTGCCAGACTGGTACCGCGACATATGCGGATGTCTCCCGAACTCTCAGCGTTGCAATTCTTTTAGGCTTCATTTCAATCATGTCGGCGCAATCAATGCATTTCCTCATGATAGGCACGATGTCGCATGTACCCCAACATTGCGGTGGTTGAACAAGCGTTTCCTCGACCAACGAGACGGCGTCGACGGGCGATGCATCTCATTCTGGAGATTGCATCTGGCAGATACAACTCTGTACCTTTCTCCCGCCTTTCGTCTCCTAGTTTTTCCTCTCCCAGTCTTCTCTCCCAGTCCTCTCTCTCTCTCTCTCTCTCCCCAGACCAGGACGTAGGTGGTCCAGTACAACTCTGCAACTTCGAGGATAACGATTGCCTCACTCTGGTACTGGTTCGGATGGCTACCCAGAACAGGCTCCTGCAACCTTTGTTGTCATCGACTTGGTTTTGACATCTCAAGGCGGACCAATCTCCATTTTTCTTCAGTCATCCGCTGCAATTGCTTTGGGCCCCTATGATGGTACCATTTTACCGTCACAACATTTACGGATGGACACTACGCGCCATTGCGATCTTCGGACTGGTCATTGCGCGCCTCACTCTCTTGTCATTTCAGGGCTATCTTCTGCACGTTAGAATCCGTCGCCCGTCTAGTATCGATGCCTCTATGAGGCCGTTCTCGTACTCTCAATGCCCAAAACGGAATTGATATCCTGAGTCTGTGTCTACGAAGTCATATCACCAAGAGGGGCATGCAACACCAACATCCCATCCTCCTGCTGCCCCCCGAGCGTGGGCTGGCGTGGGGTTGATGGGCCACTCTGGTCAGTGGTTCCCCATGGCTCAAGCCATGGCTGTCCTTGACTGATTGAATCACCCCTGGATGGGCCGAGAATTCCCTGCAATCATCTTCCATGGGGGCCCTGAAAGGTGGTTGGAGCCGTCACCTTGAGGTCAAACTCGAGTGCTTGGGAGGGGTTCTCTCGAGACCCTGCAGCCTTCTGCAAGTCCCGTTGGACCTGCGCACGTTCCGGAATATTTCTGGAGCTCTGTCTGGCCTGTGAGAGGACGAGCTTTTGGAGTCTTCGTCTCCAAGGAGACACGTACGAGAGCTCTGCCTCCGTTCCATTTTCATCACAAACTCACTTCACCTCAAGCTCATCACCCGACGCTCCACTTACGCATCACAACAACTCGAAGAACATATCCTCGTCAACAATCATATCAGTCAGCAGAAGCCTCGTGATGAAGTTACCGGCAACATGGCTCGAGGAATGTTCACCAGCTACTTGGAACCGTCGCATCCCATCCTTCCGCTCTCGCAGCGCGTCTGCAAAGCGATAAAGAATACCCAGAAGCTCAAAATATCTAGCGACCCATCAAATCCTTCTCGTTACCAGGGAACCACGGAAGGAACAGGCGTAAACTCGTGGAAACAGCGAAGGATCGAGTATCTGCGAGGCACATGTAGCTTGCCTCTCATTCTGAATTAATCACCCGCTCCAGCGATGTCATGTGCGGAGTAATGTGGACAGAAAATATCGTGTCCTCATCACCCGCTCTCTCTACTCAAGACGAACGAAACTGCTGAGGCTGCAGGAGCGCATCGCAAAGCACAGTCCGAATCCATTTCGAGTTTCAACACGTGCAGCTTGCATCCGCACGGAGTGCATTTTGAAGCCACAGATGCAATATTTTATGCACCCTCAAGTGTTGACAGCGGCCGGATAAGTTGATACGCACGAGCTCGAAAAGAAATGTCCCAAAGCGTGCATTTTCGTTCATCGCTTCGGGGGAGAACTTTTCAGACCGATCGGAACCGCCTCTTATATTCGCACCAATCTGATCATGAATCTCTCCTCCAAAGTCGTCCTCTCTGAAAATCTTTGATCCTTCAACTTTCAGCTTCCATCTACAAGTAGCAGGTGTCACTTTGTAAACAGTTCAGACCAGCATTGATATCCCCGATACTACGTAATGCCAGGCTCGAATCCTGGGAACGTCGAGTCTCGATGAAGACCCATCAGGGGAAAACTACTAACCAACCAAGCAACCAGTTAACTACTTCTAATAGTTCCAGTACGATATGCAGAGCTTCTTGTCCAGCTGAGATCGTATAGGGATCGACCACTCCACCGTGCCGTTCTCGATATTCTCCCACTTCCCAGCTATATCAAGTTCTCTCTATGCAGCTCAATTCCAACAACACTTCATGCACATCGCCGAGAATGACGACTTCAACCAAGCCCTCAACCAGAGTTTTCTGATTGTATACCTGGGTAAATTGTCGATGCGGAGCGCTGTATAGATTCGACACTGCATTGAGTATCAAACCACTGCACCCATCACATCGTTCATCGTGTTCAACAGCTCACGATCATGAACTGGTGGGTTGCACAGAAAACATGTGACTGAAGCTGACTGGAGCAAATGCTTGCGTGGATGTGAGAGGTACTGTTCGGACCGCATCCGTGCCGCAAGAGCAAGGAACGGTTTTTGGACTGCAGAAAACGTCAAATCAAAATCCCGGTTGATCCTTTCTGACTTCATCCAAATAATAATCAATTTCTTCTTCTCTCAGGAGCATCTGGGCCACGGGTATCAATCAAGTCACCCCACCTCGGTGCTTGGCCAGAAAATTGGGTCACAACTTTCCATTCTCACGGAATTTGGATCTGCCTCCCAGCTTTCCTCAATCAGGCCCGATATCTTGATTAAGACCCACAGCATACAGTTGTAGTGCCCTGGGCTGGGCCATAAAGACCCAATTGGTGTTGGTGACCCTGATTGCAAAGCTCTGGCGAAGTCTCCCCGCCGGCTCTTCCGTCAAATTGCGTTTGCTCACGCCTGTTAACGCCACGCGGGTCGGGAAGCTTTCCTGTTATTGTTGCGGCAAGACGTCGCCGAGATGCCAATCCCGGTGAGAATCGTTGAAGGCGTTCTCTGAGGACGTTGGTGGGATCAATTGAATATATGATCAAGGGAGAGAGTATCGATAGCGGAAGAAGAGCTTCATAGGGGATATGTGCCTCGCCCCGATGTTTGGTAACGAGGAGGTAAGGAGGATACAAGTTGCATATGGAGTTGCATTAGCTTCCTCGAAGCTCATGGGAGAAGTCTGCAGTCAGGCCAATTGAAAGGGCCGCGGATGCGGCCTAGAAAGACGACATGCATGGAACATTATTCCCAGCTTCCACAAGAAACTGTGATTGAGTAAGCATTTCTTGAGTGACCCAAGCATCCTGGGTTATATTATATGCGTGGACGACACATCTGAAATGACCTATCGATTCTTTGGACGTTGAAACCAACGCCGCGTCGTCTCATCAAGTCTCACCAACTGTCAATTTTCTAATTTCGTTCGAGATGGCGTACCAGAGAAACTCAAATCGCACTGCATCTAGATCTACGATTTATCTCCACCCGGATCGAAGCCTCCCGGGCCGGTACGGCCAAACTCTTCAAGACCGAAAGAGAGTTTTTCCACCCGAACTTGGGGACGAAGACAAGAGATGAAAATTGTCCTGGGCGGCGGCTCTCTTGAACTTAACTTTGATGCTGTAGTCATCGTCCTAGTCAGGTTAGGCTAGGTCTGAGACGCCACCTTCAACACTTAAGCTTTACGAGCACAAGGCAAGACCGAGTGTCCAGGAACGGAAAGACGTCCAACGCGCGAAAACGAGTTGACGGTATAGTCGAAAGAGGCGCATATATCTCGCTACGCATTGCCATCCACAACATCTTCGACGATAATTGTCTCCACGCGAGCTAGCAAATGAAGAAACGACTGATGTTAGAGCATGAGCCAGCTCCTATCATTGTTGTTCCAGCCGCGGCGCTCTACGCAGACTTTCGGCCTGTTCTCGTTGCTAAGACCTGGTCTATTTCAATTATACGAGCCTCATTCTCTTGTTGGTGTCAAATGGCAGACGTGCAAAGATAGCTACTCCGAGCGGCAAGAAGAACGAGAGCAACATGTCTTTCTCGTGAATCTCGATGCTTCACCTCTTCCAATGAATTTGAAGGAAATCGACTCTCTGGCTCGCAGGTAAGGCTCACTCACCTTCATGTTTTGACAACAATAAAGATCGAAAGATCGATGCCCTAACCATCGGTAACTCATTCAACAGAGTCCAGCCTGCTTCAGGCTTTGGCTAGTCATCCTTCAAAAGCAAGCAGATTCAGCTAACTATATTCCAGGATCGTCAGATTGAAAACCGCATTTTCCACACGCTGTTACCGAGTACATCACGCCAGCATGCGGACTACAATGCCCTCATGCATGAAACCCTCATTAGGCCATTTCCTTTTTCGCACGCCCCATTCGACAATTATTGCATCTTCTCACATGCATTATCGTCTTGGTGAAAATATCGCTTTGATGCTCAAGTCCAAGGTATCGATAGGCTGATCGCGAAATCCTCGATTGAAACGCCGCTTGTTCAATCCCAAAATACACAAAGCCACGTCCACTTGGAAGCCGGCAGATATCAGACAAGCCGTATCACCACATATAGTTAATAGGTAGGTCTGTTCATACACTGATCAGCCGGCACTTAGTGGTGCTATGATGGGTTTGCAGTTCGGTTGCTTGTTTTCCGGAGAAGTTCTTAGGAACATTATCACGTCTGCAAATCGCATGTTTCAATCAATTCCTCGAGTTTTCTATTGTGTCAGAAGCATCACATCACCGTTTCGAGAAACAGGTCAAAGCTTTTCGAGGTCCCTTGTTTAGTTGTCAGGAAACTGACACTCGAGTCCGTGCGAGGAACCAACCACGAGACCATCCGTGCCAAAGTATCATGCAGTACTCACACGATGTCAAGAGTAGCACCAATACTTGAAGTGACCTCACGGCAGAGCTTCTAGCTCACAAGTCCCGAGGGCTGAAATACATTCCGCATCAACTGCACACCGAGAATGCCGATCCCACATTTTGACTTCCATACCATTGGCGCGGAGAGAAATAGACTGCCGGAATCAATATTCTCCTTCCTAGTATGTTTGCCAAAACTCTGTTATATTTATCTTTTCCTTCAATTTCTTCGTAAGTTCAACAAGTTCCCATATCATCTGCCTTTGATCGTCGAAACTCACCCCACTCGAGGAGGATTGCGGGGAATGCTTATCACATCCTTGTTCTTGTACCTTTCTTGATAACCTTATACGTACGGGCAACTCCCTCTTTTGGCCTGCACAATGGGTGCACATTGCGCATTTCCTCCCCACGATTCTCCAGATATCATATCAGCTTACGTTACAATCGATAAGCAGCCATATCTCACTCCCGCTTTGAAGTCTGACCCAAAGGAGAGCAGCAAAGAGAGGGCAAATCATGTGCCCGGCTCGAACCCGAGTCCAAGGTCTGCATGTGCAATGCGGCGAAGGATCGCTAGGGTCAGGTCAAGCTCGGAAAGTCATCCGGCCTGCGCCTCACATCCCTATCATGCCTTTTCATGCGCAGATTGACAGAATCCAACCTCTCTGTTGCTTTCTGAATTTATGCTCATGCACAGGAAGTCAGATCTATCTTGATAGGTCATGTCGTACGTTGTGTAACTCTTGACATCATAATAACGAGTGTTTGCTGTGATGAAAAAGGATATCATCGTTCTTTGTTATCCCTTGCGAGGGAGGAGGGTCTGGATGTATCACGTTTGCTTGAGTGAGTAAGTTTGAGCTTTCCTATGCCGCACACATTTATTCTCGTCCGTATGGATGTCTCTGTTCATTTCCCGTCCCGTGCGCTTGGCTATTTACTTTTATGCTTTTCTCTCTCCCGAAAGTGTCGGGTAGCGGGGACGGCTCAGGACGGGTAAGGATTTCTGATTTAATTTCTCTTATACGCCAGCGCGGGCCGCTGGGCTTAGGGCTGAGGGTTGAGCGGCGTTGTTGGTGGCACAGGGCAGATTTTTCGAGCGTGTTCTTTCGTGGGGTGATCGTGGTGAGCGGGGGTTCTTTTTTCGTGGAGGGAATGGCCTGTTGGCTATGTTAGTGGCTGTTTTGATATGAAATCTTGAACGCTTTTTTCAATGTTTGTGGCAGGTGGTGGTCCTCATTCTGTCAGCGTTGTGAAGGCAACATTGGACCAGTTCATGTTGGTGGTTTATGCTGTTGGTGAACGTGATGAGATCTTACATATACGGGCTCAATCAATGAGCATCTGAGATAGACGTGGGGTCCTAGTTGTCGATGCTTGACATCTCCTTGGTATGATTGGTGATTGCAACGGGAGCGTCGTGAACTTGACTGCATGCTAGCAATCCACACGCGCGTAAATTTTCATCGAAAACAGTTCTGATCTTCAGACGTGCGAGATCTTGGACCTCCAACCCAGCGTCCGCCACAACTCCACGGGCTTTGCGAAATCTTTTTCTATATCACCTCGTCGTCCATGTTTATATCGTGAGATTTTGCACCCTCTGCTCCGTGTGACAGAGGTGGCCATAGGACTGTGGTAGGGATGGGAGACGTTGTTCCGGGATTCGGTCCTTGTTCTTCACTAGCTCGTCTCGACGATTGGTATGTTTGTAAGTGGCTGGGGGGTGGTGGTGTGTTTGATGGGTTGGCTGGTGATTTTTAGGTACTGAGGTTGCGGCAGAGTAGATGAAGGGAAAATTCGAAACCTCAATTGTTCTATTCTTTTTTTTATGAATGTTGGCGAATCAAAGCCGAATCCAGGTTGATGGGTTGCGTCGCTTTTCTGGAGCTGAAAGCTTGTTCGCCTGGGGGTTTTTCGGGGTATGCGAGATGTGTGTCGAGGTTCGCTTGTGTTTGCTTTTGGCCACCATCTGCGGCTTCGAAGCACGTTTTTTTTATGGAGGAAAGAAGGAAGAAGAAATGGGAGGGGAGTATATGTGGACTTTGGGGGTTGGTTGTGTGGTGTGTGGTGCAAGATGCGAAGGGGGTGGGTTTGTCTGGACCTTCTTTTTCTCAAACTATAGTATTCAAATCATTGCGTCAATTCTCTCTTCCTGTTGTCATTTGAACGTGCTCCATTGTTCTTTTGCACTTCGGTATCATGTTGCCGCATGTGGACAATTACGGCCATTCAGGGAGCACTGTTGAGAGGAGTCTTGAGTCTAGGGCTAATGGTAGGAATTTATCTGTACATTCTGCCTGATTATCTTTAAGCCCCAGTAGAGTTGTCGAGTCTCATGGAAGCCTTCTATATTTCTGTACAGAATATGTGGGTTCGAGCTAGGGCTCTTGCGTTTACATCCGTCCGTCCAATCTGACAACATTCAAGTCAAGTCCCTCTATCTTCCGTTTTAGGAAGCAGACCATAGGTTTCGTGAGACTAGTCATATTCTATGTACCCTTAAAGTGTAAACTCTCGATTCTGAAAAGCGCCGAAGGAGAATCAAACAAATTCTCTTTCTCAAGGATCATGGTATTGACTCGCGTTCTCCGGGCTGGGGTTGAAGAATACGCTGGCTTGTCCATACAAGCTCTCGGGAGATAGCAGTTCTACCTAGGCTATGTATCGAATGTCATATGGCATATGGCGATTTGATTTTGCAGAACATGGGGGTGGTAGATATAAGCATCCGCTTCTGGATAGGTGGGGAGTGATGTGAAAGTAAAGACCTGTTGACTTTGAGTTTGAAGGTGATATAGTCCTCACCAATTCTGAATCGTATGGAATACTTCCATGGTATCTCCTGCGTGAGGGCGTGTTGAGTTTCACGCTCCCTTGCTTACTTGGTGAATGTACTTCTATCAGATCATGAATATAGAATAAGGATAGCCGGGCGGCCAAGATTGAATCTAATTCGTGGCAGTGAGGTTCATACGCTGTTCTGAGGATGTGTGGAGCGAGGGTCCTTGCGGAGGTTATGCGCGTGAGTGCTCGTAGTACGTTGGCATGTGAGGTGACTTTGACTTTCTGACATACCGGTCAGTTCGGAGTGAAGGGGATTGTGTTTGACGTTCCTGGGGAAATTGGTTACTGTTCTGTCACTTGTAGGTTTGGAGTTCGGATTTCATTCGGCGTTTGATATGTGGGCTGAGTGAGTGCTGTACAATTGATCTCCACGCTAGGAACGAACGCGCCAACATAAACTTTGCGAGATGGAGCATGGCTTGATTTAAGCTCTCGGGAAATCAGGTAATGCTCGTGTGGGTTTCTGAGGATGGGGTTCATGGAGGGAATTAGCTTCCTGCCAGGATGCGAGTACGCCATCTTGAACTTCGCAAGATGGGGAATTAAGCTTCCAATTCTAATTGTGACCTGTGTAAGTTTCCAGGGTTTAGGTTTATGTACATCACTTGCTTCCTGGCAAATTACGAATGCGCTACTATTAACTTTGTCAACAGTTCGCAAGATTCCTGAGCTTGTTATGCGATTAGACTTGAGGGTCTACTATTCTGGGGTAGGGAAGGGGAATGGGATGGAGGATTGAGTTTCGGTAGATGAATCTGAGTCCGAGGGGAAGGTTTGGAGGAGATTTATTTGATAGGATGATCTTGCGATCCTTGCGAAGAATTTATGGGGTTATTTGTGGATGCTCGGCCTGGATTCGTGTTTCTCGGTGTTATGGGCGATGATGTTTAGGCTTAGAAGATTCATAAGGGGAGAAAGAAAGTTGGGAGAGTTGGTGTAAAGGTGTGGAGATAGGCGGAGACTACCTGGAGGATACTTGAAGAGAATTGACCGTATTTTTGATGTTGTTTTGGTGTTTTGATTCTGGGTATTTGGGTTTCAGACCAAAATTAGGTTCAACAAGGGAAGATGAGTTCAATTTCTCTCGACGGTAGACTGACTGAATCGTTCTGAGCTAAAAATTTCATGTCACGAGAAGTAGATGGATAGATGGATTTCTTAACTTCAAGTCTAAAATTCACTATAGGCGCACTGTGCTGTTAAGTTAAGAGTAATGATAGGTGAAGGCATTCGATTTACGCCGAATTTTTCAGTTGTCTAGTTGTTTCAATCAACTTAGCACGAGAAGTAGGGAAATTTCGACCTGAACACTTTCAGTAGGCTTCGAGAAATTATAGGAGTTATTCTAGGTAGGAACTGTGAACTTAAAATTCTGATTCCTTTTTTACAGATGTCCAATGGAAGAGTTTCTGTTAATGGCATCGGAGGAAAGCGATGTTAGCGAGCTCTGCTCTAAATGTAGGATCAAAGCACCTTGGATGAAGACGATATATGACCATGACAAAAAGATATAGAAGCGGGCGTGTAAAAAACCTTGCATTGCTTCTAGGCTCTTGAGAACAATTTTGCTTTGTACAATTGTCGTAGTTAAATTGCTGAGCCACTGACATATACTGATAGAGAAATGTTTTGGTGGTTATCTGGAGAACTCATGTGAGACCACAATGCTCAGTCTACTAGCATAAGTGTGTGTCGGTAGAAAGGCAACTCATCTCCATGGAAGATTGCCTATTATAACAGCCTTCAGTTTAGTTAATGCTCTCGCAAAACTTTCATTAAAGAAAGAGGAGCTTGAGCGCCAACCCTTCCTTATAATTGTGATATCGTGATTGCTTTGCTGGTAATGAAGTGAAAAAGCCAATTATCTGTTGTGTAGACTACCGATGGAGCACCTTTATGTGGCATTGATACCATGTAGACACTTTACGAGATCTAACCCTGAGATTCTAGAGGAAAGTAAAATTGGGTTGAGAAGTGAAGCTGCTTGTACACATTTTGTCCCCTGTTATAGCATGCTGTAGTGTGTAAAGAAACACCCGCTGAGCTATTATGTAATTTCAATTAAAGAATAAATTACTTTGCTATAGGATTTCGAGGAGAAAGTGGGAAAATCTTTTTCACTTCATAGGATGTTTAATCAAAGTTTGTTTAAGCTAGGAAAAGTACTATAAGTACTACCCACTGTCATTTACATGATTCATCCAAAACTTTCCTCTTTGAAAATTCGGATCGATTCTCCATTGCTTCTCACTGGAATGCTGAAAATTGATGAGCGATGCACAGAATAATACAATATTCACAGTCGGGCACTGTAAAACAACTGGACCACAGAGACTCAGACCAAGACTGAGAGGATAAAACATCCCCCACCTCGGCACAATCTCGGCCTGCCACATCCTATTCAACCAATCACCGCCTTTTGATAATAATCTTTATATAAACAAATAAACTTTTTCGTTCTCAACAAATCAGAGTCCACGTCTAGTTGGTTCTCAGACATTCACCCCTCGGTCGTCTAGTTGGTTTATGGCGTCCGGCTGTAATTGATCAGTCTCACCGGAATGTCGCGCGTAAGTGCACAAACACACTCAATTTCTCTCAGCTGAATGCTAACATTCAGAAGGTTCGACTCGCGCCTGAGGGATAAACAATTTTTTGGAAAATATTTGCGCGTGGTGGTGAAGGTGGGGTTACTGGATTGGGAGGAATAAGCGAGGGGTGGTGTGGGGTTGGAGGTTGTGTGGTTGTTGATATCATTTTAGTGCCAGGTCATACCCCTAAACACCGTATGTCTAATCGAGGAGAGTGGAATTAATTAGAAAAGGAATATTATTCATGCCAATTCCCCTTTCCCCCATCTTCCCTTTACTTCTCACGCAGATGCCTCAGACGTAAGTCCTTTACTTCAGTGAGATTGGCACACTTTCAAAAGTTCTTTGCCCTTGTTTATTGGTGAAGATTTGGTAGTAACATGAACTGATGAAGGATTTGACATGATATATGCCAAGTATGTCATGAGAGATTACATTTTACCCGAAATTTTTTTCCTTTTTAAAAAAGATATCCCACTAATTTTCTGCTATCCAAAATTATACCTTTCTTGTTACTGTGCATGATGCAGACAGGACAAGGTGGTTTCCAAAGAAGCAATTACAATCAAATTTGAGATCTTGGAGCGAATTGTTTTGCTTTTTGACCTGCTCTTCTGTGGATGATTTTAAAGTTGCACTCAAACGCTTCACGAATAAGACTCTGTAGGTGGGGAAGAATGTGTTTGCCATCTTGCATTTTGAGCATAATATTACTCTCCCTTACCTCTAGACTCTCCTCTCTAACTGAAATGGTCTCGGCCACAAGGATGAAGTTACAAGAATCAATAATGAGCTTGTAGTGCAAAGAAATTTGAAAATAGATACTCTTTCCAGCTTGATCTTATCTCAACAAACGACTTTCTATCTCTGTCCAAGAATATAACGGTAGTAGAGACGCTCAGTACTTGAGCGGCACACTGTTTAATTCTTGTGATGATATTTCTATTGCTTTGCAGTTAATCTCTTTAACCTAGAATTCTCTCTTCATTAACGCCTTCGCTTTAGGGTATCAAGATACCGTGAAGCGAACCAAAGGAAACCAAGCGATGGAATCGATGAGGGCTCACGATATACTCTGAGATACTCTCAAGCATGACTGATGAGTTTTGGGGGGGGGCACGCCAACATGGGAAACTATAGTGGATTCACCAAACAGACTTCCATCAACACTCAATAACAAAAGAGTAGCACATCGAACAGTTCAAGGATTCATGACTTAGTTAAAGTACGGCATCTTGCGGCAGTCTCCTGGCTTTGTCCAGTCCATTATCGTGGCTCAAGTTACGCATATCTAACATAGGAGAATGGCTTGTATCTGAATTCAGCGACATAGCCTATTCCTCGAGTTAAGGGGCTCTTGCAGAGATTAGCTAGCTCTCCTCGCCCTTGAATCTACCTTTAATCAACAATGATTCCTCATAAGTCTTAAATTCTCATCTTGAAATATCTCCTGAGAGTCTGGAGGCCGGGAAGCATCCACGCGGGGGCAAGGAAGATCGCTAATCTCACCATAACCCATACCAGAGTGATGATAAGGAATCTCTCTCATCCCAAAAGAGAGTAGAGACGCCTCTACCCTTGAACATTAAAAGCTTGTAGCTAAGCCAAGAACCATGGAATCTGGGGTGGGACGCGTAATGAGTTTGATGACCCCCCAAAAGGACCAGCCAAGAAGGAGAATCTTTACACTGCACCTTTTACCAAGGGTTCCCACGAAGAAATTTGTGTTCATGATGTACTGCAATAGAACAACGAAAATTTCCAACATCAATTTCTCCAGAGTAGTCGCCATGTTTAAAAGTGTTTTAGTGTGACTCAGAGATTCTATGTATCTTACCTTGTAATGATAATATGCGAATTCTCATCAAAAAGAAAACTTGACGAGCATAGAATATCCCTTGGATATCTAACTGAGGGAACTTTCGAACAATTCACCCTACACTGAACTGAGAAGAAAAAACAGCTGCAAGTGTTGCCCCCGGGTCTAATAGCGCTCTATGACAGTAAGGAAATATACGAGAAAATTTGGCAAAAGTGTTCAACCCCGGAGGATCTACTTACTGGTTTTCGTCGTCGTTATCGCATATGGTAAGCTTAGAAAAGCGATGTACTATAGTTGTTAGATTTAGAATCTCGCACCTCAATTCGTCAGGCCGAGGTCTTTGTACCGCTTTGCTTTGACGATTTGACAACATGCTTGGTGCTAAATCAGTTTATGTACCCAAACTGAAATTCCGATAAACATCTAGTCCGCTAGTCGGCTCGCCATGAAGCTCATTAACGCTGGTTCTGTAGAAGTGAAGTCGTTTGGTCATGGGAGTCGGCGCAACGAGGATTTGTATGTCTTGGTAGAGGAGGCCAATTAAGCGGTGTAGGCAACTTGTTGCTCTATTTGAACAACTCTTCCTCTATCTGGAGATCTTCGCTCGGGTCCCTATTTAGCAGAGCACATGGTTGCAATTCGTGTTATCGTACGAGTTTCATCCTGTAATCGGCTGCTGCCTGCTGGGCAAGCACAGCTTTCTAGATACATGGGTAATCCGGATTTTGGGATACGACTCTATGCGAGCATCGACCATATGAGGAAGAACAGATCTTCAATGACAGCGAGTCGAAAACAAATCATCAAAAAAAGCGAGAGCTCTGATTCCTCGTAACCTCAAAAGCGAAGGCCTCAGCCAATCCAACCGCGTCGATATGCTAACTTCAAAAACAGGTTCAAAATGCGAGTCGCAAAATAATAAGACACGTCAAGTATTGTGAAATTGACATGCAAAACTCCTACAAAGTTATAGACGGATGCGAATGTGCTTGCTTTCTAGTTGTTCTCGGCTCTGGACTCAATGCGATCATTGCTCATGCAGGTGCTGTTCGATTTTGCTATTAGGCATCTTGACTTGACTGCAACATCGCTATTTTCCCGGTGCAGAACTAGATCCCTGAAAATATCCCGAGATATGCTACCCGGGTGCAACCTTCATTTATGTTGAATAGTATGTACCTGGTTTAGATCTTGGTATCTCTTATTAAATGCCGATAGACTTGCCGTCGAGTATGGAATTTAGCAGACAAGACATACAGAGGCAAACCTACTTTTGCATCTATGAGTTGCAGAGCTACTTTTTTCAAACTCGCGGCTACTATTTTCTGAAATTGGTTCGACTCGCCTAACTCCATCGTGATACCTTCCACCCCTGAATGCCAACTGGGACAATCCGAAAATGAAACTGAGCGGAATTATCTTGGTGGTGGCGCTTGCAAACAGACCGGCATATGCTAAAACGTACGAAAAGGACCTTATACAAGATGAGCTCATGCCCGCTGTTTTAGAAAGGCAAAGTGCAAATAAGATCAGAGCGTTGCCTCCGCCAGAAGTGCAAAGTATGGCAAATATAACTCACTTTGAAGAATTTTACTAATCTTTAACACCTCTATTAGGTTGTCTAGCTAAAAGCACGACTAAAGGCGGCACCGGAGCTACCTTGACTGTAAGGCCACCGGGCATCCGAGGAGTAGCAGCCACCACTATCACAGTGAAACCTCCGTAAGTTTAATTTTTTGAGGAGTGACTTTCGGGTTTCTAACAAAACATCTGACTATAGAGGATACACCCCACCTCCTGACCCAAACGGTGGAGCTGAAGCTTCTAAGTTTTGCTCAGAATATATACAACCCTCGAAAATTGTAACTATAACTCAAACAGTCGGAAGCTCAATTACTATTACAACGTCCAAAACCGTCTTGACAACCAAGACTGCTACTGTGTTTACGTAAGTTCTGCTGCTGCTTACCTTTCAAGCTCTTCTAACGAGATATCAATATGATTCAGTTCAAAACCACCTACAACAACAAAGCCACCCACTTCGCCAACAACAACGAAGCCGCCCACTTCACCAACAACAACCAAGCCACCCCTTCCACCAACAACCACCAAACCAGACAACCCCGGGGGATCGCCGACTGTGCTTTGTCCTACTCCAACCAATGGCCTGACTTGTGGTTTGAAGGCCATAGGGAAGGACGAGTACAACATATATTCCGGCACTGCTCGCGACGCTGAGAGCTGCCACCAACGATGCCTGGAAGTCAAAGACTGTCAAAGCTTCCAAATTCAAGTAGTTAAACCAGAGTTCAACGCTGCGTGCAATTTGTATCGAGTCCCATCTGGAGGTGATAATACTATTCCTAGTAATAGCTCTCCGCTCATATTTTATGATCGAAACTGTCCGGACTTTTCGTCTGTAAGTTTCTAGGTGGTAATTTTAATAAGAGCTAACAGAATAACAAGCCTGAATGTTCACTAAGGAGAGCAAGAGACGAAGAACAGGTCTTAAGAAGGGGCCAAGCAGCTCTCGTACTTTCAACACCGTCGTATTTCTCGACCATTGCAAGCGCTTCACTAACCACAGTCTGCTCGTGTCTTGTAACTCAGCCCCTTCCAACAACTTCTATAACCGTCACCACCTCGAAGACCACTTTAGTAACCGAAACTGTATGTAGCTTTATGTTTCCATCATTCCTCGGTTCATCTGAGCAATTTGCTTACTCAATCGCAGATTACGAAGACCTTGACCCAAACGTCTGTCGTAACGGTCACAAGTGTAAGCTAGATGAAGGGGCTTCGTTGTGTGTCACTGCGGATATAACATTGGGCACGTCTATACTCAACATTCAAAAGCTTCATTACAACCCGAATCCAAATTTGAAAGTTCATTAAAGTTTCCCAATAAATTTGAGGACAATTCATTGATTGATAATGTGGACATCAAGTTTATCACCAAAGTGACTGAAGACCGATCAGATGAATCCGTCGAGGATCACTCAAATTACACCCCTGCACTATCGTCTTTCTCCTTCTAGTAATCCTGCTACCTAAATTTGATTGCACTGCAGAACATTCAATTATATGCCGCATTCAAACGTACCTATCAAGTAAAGGAAAGCGAGGCAGAATGCGCGAACCTTGAAATCTCTTTAGCCTGCTCGTCTATTGCCACGCGACTCTTTAACAGCTTGCAAGGGTGCGTTAATCTACTTCCTCCTTCTCAAAGTAGACGCCACGTGGAGAGATCAAGGAAAATCCCACTTGATCGTCCTATGGAATCGATACTTTTTCATGTTCTTTGCTCTTCATGAGCAGAATTTTAGATTGATGGCTCCACAGGATTCTCGTGTCGACCATTTAAGCACTTAGCCTACACTTCCGATCATCCGAAAAGTCCCCTTTGCCAACTATATGCATGCACAACGATTGCTTCAAAGTCTTCGCCTGATCAATGGCACTATGGTACCATAATCTAGTTTGAGCTTCAATGTGCGGAGACGAGTTACCAGAGATTTCTTGAAACTAATATAAAGCCATCTAAACAGCATTCTTCCACATCACAACCATAGCAGCACAAGGGCTTTCCAGCACTTCGGTCATGAAACTCATAAGCTTAATCACATCCTTCTGCACAATCGCCACGGCGAGGGCAGCTATATTGGAAGTGAAGCCCGGTAGCGAGACAAGTCGGATACAGGGAGCTGCATTTACTACCGTAACTTCTGACTACAACCAACCAACCATATCACAACTGAACAAAAATTAGATCAATGATGCACTCAAGGCCGCGAATCCAGGAGATACAATCGTCCTCTTCCCCGGAGTCTTCAAAGAAAGAGTCACCGTGAGCAAAGACTCGATTACACTCCGCGGCTCAACCAGCAGCACCAAGCCATCTGAAAATGAGGTCTCAATCGAAGCCTCGAAATTCGCATCAAATACCATAAGTGATGATGACTCAGGTACTCCAACAACTAACCCCTATATGAATATGTCTCACTAATACACAATCCTCCCTTCAGCCACTCTCCTGGTAACCGCCTCCAACTTCCGTGCTTACAACCTCAATGTCACCAACTCGGCCTCGGGCGCTGAAAAAGCTGCTGTAGCTATCTCCTCCACTGGAACTAATAATGCCTTCTACGTCTGCGGGATCCACGGTAACCAAGGTGTCTTCTACGCGCATCTCGGCTCCCTCTTCGTTGCGCGTTCGTATATTCAGGGTGGCGTTGATGTGACGTATGGACGGACGGCGAATGCGTGGTTTCAGGGTGTTAGACTAGGGGCAATCAAGGAGAAGGGGACGTTGAGTGCGCAGGGACGAGAGGGCGGGGCGACCGGGTATTTTGTCTTCGACAAAGCGTAAGTTGTGTGGTAATCCTGCGGAAGGGATTATGCTGATTTTGTGAACAGAAAGGTTGTGGTTGGGAAGGGGGCTGATTCTTATACTAAAGGAAGTGTGTTTCTAGGACGACCATGGGGAGATTATGCGAGAACTGTTTTTCAGAATAGTGATCTTGGGGATATTGTTACTGGAGCTGGATGGCAACGTAAGCAAACAATATTTTCTTGTTTCGCTGTTCTTAAATTCGGGGTTTTCGGATTTTTTTCTCTTCCAATCTTCAATGCTGGAACTAATGCTCACATCTAGTCTATACGTCCTCACAAGCAACAAAAAACATCTTTTTCGGCGAATACGCTAATACTAACGATGACGGAGTTCGAGTTTCTTGGGCAAAATCACTTAGCAGCGCTACATCCATCTCTTCGATCCTCCCAGATTACAAAAGCTGGGTCGACAGTTCGTTCATTGGGGTTAGTTCTCCATAAACTAATTTCTGCATATGGGTCCGCAATGAAGCTTCTCGAGGATGGTGAATCGCAGGTCAGACCATGTCAGGATTGTTAAATTGGCCAATGGAAAGATATGAGTTTTGGACGGACGTTTGATAACGATATCATACACTAAAGATTAATTTGATAACGATGCGCTATAATAGTAAAAGGCGTGGACCACTCGATTTCAATCAAGGATCTCATATTCACAGCGCCTAACGTATCCGTGAAAGGGGCAACGTTTACTCAGCCTTCGTTCTACCAATGTTCTCCTCTCCTTTCCCCATTCCTGACTTCTCATTCCTCAAATCATCCACGTTCTCAAGACCCAAGATCCTCAGGCTCGCGTGGATCCTTTCCATACATTCCTTCTTAGCGACGACAATAGTTGAATGGTCACCGCCGAAGTAAACATACAGCTTCTCCAACAATTTAATTTTGGTCTCTGGTACACAGAGCCACAACAACGCTGCACCACCGGCACAGAAAGCCGCGAAGAGCCAGATGAAGGCGATAGAAGCTCAGCCACCTGCCTCGTGACCGTATTTTTGCCGTTGGTCGTATACCATGTCTTCACAGCTTTTTCCACAGCTGTTTGGAGCTCTTTTTAGCCACATTAAATCTAGTCAACTAGAACTTACCGCGTCAAGGAGGACTTGAAAACCAAATACAAGCCAAGAGCCAGCCTCCGATTGGGTTATAAGTCTGTCGGATCCTTAGCTCAACTTGCCTAGGACTGGTCTTCTGTTGTTGCGGAAGCTTGAGAATTCCGAGCTATTCGACGGTCTTCTACGACAACATGCGTCCACATGATCCACATCTCCAGCAGATACTCGGACAAAAAATTGTTGACTGCGGTGAACCTCTCCTTTTGAGCTAGAATGAAGCTCTCATAATTTTCTGCGATGTTTTCAGGGCCAGGAGTTGCTTTTGTCGTACCATGCATCAAATTAGTGGAGGCAGAATATCTGCCGAGTACGCGCTAATGTTTGTTCTCTTTTATACACTGGTATTATTTGATTTATTACGTTATTTACACTAATAGTACCCGTCAAGGAATATTTAATGACATGCCGACTTTAATTAGCTCCTATAAACCGTCGAAAAATTCTATATCACGGTCGATAACCTACATAACTTCGATGAGAAAGGCTTCCTAAGTCCTTAAAAAGGATTATGACTCTTTCGTTTTTTCAGTAAGGCAGAGTTACTAAAAATAAGCAGGATAGTAACAGAGAGTTTATCTCTATTCTCATATATGTTTCAGCTATTGGATAAGCTATACTACCACTCCTTATTTATAAGGAATCTTCGGGTAATTTATGACACCTGGGTAGGGATATTTAAAAGGACGATAGATTCTATTTCGGGCCATCAGAGAATGGCTGGAGTAGTAATTTAATAGGGCTATAGTAGTTAAAGAAGGGATTTAAAAGATATATAAAGCTAAAGAATCCGAAAGCATACCGGCTCCTTATACATAGTCACTCTTCGTATGTTAATATGGAGTTATCAACTTTGCAGATCGCCATCAAATTAAAATCCTTCCGCTTTATTTAACTCATCGATTACAGCTACTTAAAGTCGGGATTTTTCAAACCCTCTCTATAGCCTACTCTTTAGAGCTTGATACACTTATTAGTTTAAGCGGAGGATTGTTATCAATATCGAAGATACTATTTTATTGAATGTTTAAAGCTGTATAGGAGAAGGCGTTTACGGAAAAAATATGACGCTTATTTATAGATCCTAGGATCTGGCCAGCACAAAGCGACGATATAATAGCTCATGTCACTTGACCTCTACAAGAGCTATCGTTGCCTTCTTCTAATCTAAAAACATCACTTACTAAGAAAGCAATTCGAAGTGCCGACCGCGATTTTAAGCGGAATATTCTAAGCTGAAAATTAAAAAGAAGTTTTACGGCTATATAAACTCTTACAAGCCAAGTGAGCGTGCTTCAACATGAGGTACGAAGCCTTCGCACAACTCTCATTCTAGAGAATAAAAAGCGAAAGAGAGGTAAGAGACTTAATTTAACGATCAATTGAGGGCAGAGCTTGAAGTTGCAAATAACGATTTTGAAAATACACCTCTAAAGTAGTTAAAACCATTGACCAAGCAGGCTAAAAGGACTACCGCAAAGATACCTAGAGCACTAATATCCCAGCCAAATATATCATTCAAGCCCGTTAAGTTATCAAAAGTGGCAGTTTTAGAGGTATCACCGTTGTAAGAGGAGGTCGTACCGTTTAGAGTTAAGCGAGGTGGACGCAGTATTAAGGCACCAACTCGATATAGGACTTAAATTTGAAATTGTACAATCTTTAAATTAGATCTAAAAAACATATGAACTTAATCATAGCCCTATACAATTATTGACCGTTGTCACGTTATATAGCGCTTTGACCTGTGGATTTGGCACGCTTAGTCATAGAAAAACCTGTATTTAACCTGTTCTCAGAAGCTCTCCTAATAAAAGACAAGCGTCTATTAACTACCTACTCCGCTCACTCTATATAATCTGCAGCGCTTGCGGATGGCGCTAGCAGAGCCCTCTGAAGCTCCTTCACACCATAACCGTTTTATTATATTTATTTTAGGTGGTGGTAAGCGATTTTAGTGGGGTGGGCGCACGGGATATCGGTTACGCATTATTGGGAGGCTTATATCCGCACGCTTCCAATGAGATGCCTGGGAATCATTGTGAATGAGGGATGGTTATGTAGCAGGATTATAAATCAAGGCTTGAGTGCGCTGTAATGTCTCAGGGCCTTTCGCGATCACCATACATCTAGCGATTTCACAAGGCTGGTAGTCGATCCTGCCAGATTCGATCAGTATGGCTGGCCACATCCCTTCAAACAAGTAATTTTGCTAAGCCATTTATTGGCACTTCCAGCTTGAGCTTCAAATAAATACCGCGCCTGCCTGTGGCCTTTGCTCGTGACTTTGGAGCGTGTTAAGAAGTCTTGTATGCACATTAAAGCTAATTCTCAAAGTTAAAAGATAACCATCCTTCCTCTTCTAGCAATGCAAATTTGGGGTTTGGCAAGCATTTTGGTTTGCCTAGCGTCTGTTTCAGTGAGTTGGCAATTCGTCCGATTTCTTGCTTATACACATAGAGCGTCTCTGAAAAGAATGCTGACACTATTTCGCTGCGTTAGGTCGCTCAGGATGTCCCCATAAACGCTGAAACTCTCGTAATCGGTCCCACGAAAGTTTTGGCTGTGCATTATATCGCCGCTCTTGTAGACTCAAGCACATCTGGAACGAGTCGAATCTCTCTGGGGACCGCAGGAACCACCAATAGAAATCCAGCCTTTACAAGTACATCAGAAAACATGGCTAGTTCTGCAGGTACTCCAACGGGAGGGAATCCGTCAACTCAAACTCCCATTTTCACGACTGGGGCACCCCAAGGAGGATATCTTTCAACTCTAACTCCAAAACCTGCTCCTACTGCTGGTTCGGGCTATTTGTCTGGTGCATTGATTAGGAATATACCTCATGGAGTCGCACTCGCGTTGAGCGGTATTCTGATGCTCTTCCTGGCTTAAGTTGCCTATCGGCTCGACTCGCACATATTTAGTGTTGCCATAAAATACCGATGCAAACGTCCTTTCGCAAATGATATCAAGGGTATCTATGCACACGGTCTTTCACGATGCTAAAGAAGGGAGGGCTGGCGGACACATTATCTTTTATATATGGCGGTATTTGTATTTATTTCTGGGTAATGAGATAGTCTTTGCGCTAGAATCAAAGATTGGATGCGAAAATTATTTTGTGTTTCGAGAGCTCCCTCAAAGTTCGCTTCGAAGATCGGGAATTGGCACCTGATTCATAAAGCCACCTCGCTACCATGCTGCCAATGTGGCTTGAGCTGAATGTCCTTCCGATCCATTATCTTCATTGTCTATTCCCCCCCGCCTTGGCTGTGTACCATGAGTAATATTTCCAGTCATCTGCGAAAGATCAACTCAATGGCAAGTCTCGGTGCATCAAAGTAAGCTGAATAATAACCGAGTTTTTATTCTTAAGAGAAGATTCACCCTCAATTGTCTCAGTATTCAGAGATTGCACTATGGTTCAATTCGACGACTCCAATATCCCCAATGTCACAGGAAAGGTTATCTTGATCACAGGGGGTATTCATCTCATCTGATTAATTATACATCACTTCTCTACTAACAAAAATAACAGGAAACACAGGTCTTGGTTACATCACGGCTCTGTCACTCCTTAAACACGGTGCCTCAGTACACATTTTATGTCGGAACGCCGAAAAATCTCAGCTCGCCATTTCTTCGCTCTCTTGTGCTATTTCAGATTCCATCGCACAACAGTTAACTTTTGTCCAATGCGATCTTTCGATCATGACTTCGGTCCGCAAAGCGGCAGAAGAGATCTTGCAAAAATTGCAAAAGATAGATGTTCTCATGTGCAACGCTGGCATCATGGATTTCAGTAGTGATGGTGTAACTGCAGACGGATATGAAAAGCATGTGGCGACAAATCACTTGGGACACGCCTTGCTCGTGAAACTTTTGATGCCTATGATGAAGGAAACTGCCAAAATACGGGGAAGTGATGTCAGAATCGTTGTTTTGACAAGCGCAATGGTGAAATTCTATGCTCCAAAGGAGGGAATCATTTTCGAAAATTTGAAAACAGAGCAGAAGGAGCTGAGTGTTGAGCAAAGGTATGCACAGAGCAAACTGGCAAATATACTCTATGTGGGAGAAATGGCGAAGAGGTACCCTAAGTTGCTATGCTTAGCTATCCATCCTGGTCTAGTTGAGACAGGTATAAGTTATGGTGCGTGTCAAGGCTCGTGGGGCGATTTTTTATGGACGATGTTCTTTAATTCTGTGGCAAAATTCTGCTGGAAGGCTTTTGGCGCGGGCATGAAGACTCCTGAAGAGGGAGCATGGAATCAAATCTGGGGTTGTGTTGGAGATAGGGAGGAAATTAAAAGTGGCCAATACTATGAGCCAGTTGGGGTTGGAGAAAAAGGCGTGGCGGTGATGAGGGATGAAGGACTAGCAGAAAAACTTTGGGACTGGACTGAAGCCCAGTTGAATTGATCAGGATAATGAGTGCTTGCAGTTGAGATTTTATTTTTGGGAGAACAAATTCCGCTTTACAAATATACGGTCCGACAAATTATATCGACGATTCAGTGAAGTTCCCCTTCACGGTGGCAGTTGGCTTGGGACCTACATATAGCTGCACATCAGCGAGGACTCAGATCTCGTATAGTTGAATGACCTCCCAGTATGGCATATTACCGTAGTATAAACTTGTTTCGAAGCGCAAACAATTCTTGACTTAAAAGACAGAATTAAAACACATTAAAAGAGCATCCGACTGTCACGTGCCGTTGAAAGTGCCGCCAGAGGCCCGTGCATTATTATCATAGTGGTGGATTTTCATCAGGCCGCTGGAAACACAACAACCACTGCAAAAGATTAGACTCTAGCTGATACCAAAACATTTCCTCTGGAAGTTTCTGGATTGTTATCCTAGCCTAAGTTCCTCCTCTAGATCTAGTCCTTACATTCAATTGAGGTGAAAGCATGGCATCAAAGGTGGAAGAAAGCACAGCGAAACCTCAAGGACAAGTACTCGATACACTTCCAGCTTACGAGAACCATACCAACAACGAGTCGCATATTCCAAATTATAGTTCCGGATTACCTAGCTTTCTGGATGGAGCAGAATACAATATAGAAGAGCCCGTGCCAGCAAGCCTGCCATTAGCATCATCCGCTACCGACCCAAGTCCGACTCGGTTGACGCTTGATAGAGACCTTATCTTCCCTGATACTATACCTGCCACAGCGCTGTATTCATTAAACTTCACTTTGAACACGATGGGAAATTCAATCATGCTCCGACGTTCTGTTCCATCATCACACCGAGCCAGTGGGGCGCGTACCAAGATCGTTGACAAAGACCTTTATGAGATCTCGCGTCAACCCATGAGCGACGTTCTGTTTCAGATTCAAGGACAAAGGCAAAGCACTTATGCAGGAACGGGAAGTTTCCAATTCAAAACTGGATTAAGAGGGAAGTACTGGGAATGCAAGTACAAGAGTGGCATCTATTTGAAAGGCAGAAAAGGAATATGGCAAGATGCAAAAGGGAACACCGTAGCCCATGAGGAGAATACAAGCTCAAAAAAATTCGAGAAAGGAGCCGAAACAGTTATATCGAGACAAGTGTTAATTCTTCAGGATGGTATAGATGGGCAGCTAATCGACTTGATGGTTGCTGTTTGGTGTACTACGATTTGGTGCTCGGAGACCAACGAGGCGAGAGTTCAGAGTTCAGGAGCCGATACTTTCACTACAAGAGGTGGGCGAATAGGCTGAAGAATCCACCCCTTCGATTCGATCCACTGGAAACTCTTTGTGTCGAGCTTTCAAGTATGACACTTCGGAACAGCCATTCCATCCACACCCAAAATCTGAGAAGCTTACCCTCTCCATCTGGCCACGACCGGAAGCTGCCCCATATATCAATGCCTACTAAAACCTCTTTTTCAGTCAGAAAATACCGTCCGGGAAGCACGAAGGCACCAGATACACGCCCAAAACACTGATATTGGAGCTTTTCAAGAGCTATCTTCCTGCCAAGACATAATTGCTTGTTTCTCTCAACACAAACCGTTTATTTCGCACGACCAATGACAACAATTGTGACACATCACGTGTCAGCCAAGAAGAAGGCTTGAAATTGATTCGACGAAACCCAGGATTGTTAGGCAACAATCTCCCTGTTTGTTACGGCACAGCACAGCCTTCAGCGATCTCCAAGATTAAAGCTGAAAATAACTTGTCGATGACTGATAAGTAGCAATCAGGTAACAAAATCCTTAAATACGATTTACTATCTGGGGATTTTCAAGGTTTCAAAATCGAGTTTTTTGTGTCAAAGCCTCGCTGGCCATAATATCCTCACAACAACAAATTTCTGGCCCTGGCTATGAACGAGAAGAATTTGGCTATTACTGATCTTGAGACAATATTTCCATCCATTTATCAGCCGCAATGGAAGCGATATCAGACACTTCGTCTGAGACGTTGAGGTCAAGCGAAACAGCCACTTCGAATACTTTAGCGACACCATCTTCTGAGGAGAATGAGCGGGCAAGGAAAGAGAAAACAAAGAAGTCAAAACGACCAAGGAGAGGACATACCAAGTCAAGGAAAGGCTGTTTGAACTGTAAAAGAGCTCGGATAAAGGTAGAATTCTTGCACAAAATGCAAATCATGATAACAGAGGGAATAATAGCTGATGGAATAAATTAGTGTAAAGAGAATCGACCATCATGTGACTATTGTGCACATAGAGATCTATTTTGCCAATGGCCAGATTCGATGGAGCATGCTCCTCCCCCTATATCAGAGGGAACAATAATACGAAGCCCATCACCGTTTCGGAGTATAATCTCTTCTCAAGTATACGTTTCTAGCCCTGTGTATACATCTCAGGATTTCAGACTCTTCCATCACTTTATCGACCACGCATATCCCCATCATCCAGTTGGCAGCGACAACGTTTGGAAACATGAAATAGCTGTAATATCGTCCAGTGTATGTTCTCTCGTCTAGATATCGGGTTGAGATATCATTTCACCAACTAAATCGGAGACTAGCACGATCATCTATTACAATCCATGCTGGCTCTCTCTGCTTCAGACCTTGCGGATCTAGAGCCTAATCCCGCAACATCACAAGCAATGACTTGTAAAGCTATAGGCCACCGCGTGTCTGCAATCTCAGCTCTCAATAACGCTATCTCCGCTGGCATAAGCAATTACGAGGAAGCGAACGCTATGCTCGCGACATGCTTCTCTCTCCTCTTCCAATCTGTTCTCATCGAAGACGGCCTCGCCGAATACATGTCCTTCACCCGTGGCACCGTCACCGTTGGGATCCAAATGGGCATAAACAAATATCCTGTCTTGTTCAAGAATCTTTTCGAGGGCAATGGTGAAGCCGCCGTTGACGACGCAATGCTCGCCTCCCCCCTCATCTCCCCAACCCTCGTCCGCGGCGCTCTCGAAAGTCTCGAGAAAATCCATCCACTCTGCAAACACCCTGTAGAGCTAGAAATCTATGGGATGCTCCTCACAACAGCTCGCGCACTCATCACATCTTCCCGTGACGGCAAGTTACACACTTCCCCCTACAAGAAGGTGCCCAAGCTCAAAAATATCACAGCGTGGATGTGTCTCAAAAAGATCTATGGTGCTTTCTCGTATTTCATGCCGCAGGCGTCGTTTGCGTATTACATTAACCCCCAGAATCGGGTTTGTCAGATCTTGCAGGCGCATTTTGTCGCGGTGCAACTCATTATGACGCCAGTGACGAGGAATGAGAAGGTGGTTAGTGATCAAAAGAAGAATTTGAGGACTAACGATGGGACGACAGCGAAGTGGTTTAAGCCGTTGCATAAGGATGTTCCGGTCGGGTGGTTAAAGTACTATGAGTGGACGATGTGGGTGGAGAGAGAGTGTAGCGAAGGGAGGGTGTACAATGGTATTGTCAAGGTCGATGATGAAGATGGGCCACAGTTTTGTGATGATGGGTGACCGCCGATTAGGAGTGTAAAAGTCGACAATGCGAGCTGGCAGCTATTAAGCAGTCAGCAATGGCAACTAGATAGTGCAAGTGTCTTGCATCTCGATTTGCAAGACTTGTGGTTTGCACCTAGAAGGTTGCATGCGTATCATGGTATTCTAATACATTGTTGCTTATACCCATCGATAAAGAAATATTTAGAAGATTAAATCCTCTCGTAATTAACACTTGCAGGAGACTAGCCCGCCCCCACCCAGCCATGCAAAACAAGGGACAAACTATTTGAATCAAGTATTTTCCTACTTTGTGAGATATTGGTATATCTCACCTCGGAGTAGGGAGGCGTTTCATAGGTACTCGCTTCCCCAATTTAACCGATTCTCATTTATGATAGATGGGCAACTGGAACATTCGCATTCGCTCCAAACATGAACGAATACCTTCTAGGTGAAACTCTATCTTGCCCGCCTTTGACGCTGTCAATGGATTACCCGGATCATATCATGGTTGCGCCATCACTTTACCATGAGTCGAACTCAGCCAATTGGTCCCTATTAAATTCATCCTCTGAGCTCTAGCATTACACTGGACTGATGAATTCGTTCAAGCGAGTCTTCTCTGCCCTCTCTTCCTCTCCCTCGCCTTGCCTTTCATCGACAACTCCAATCATATCGTCATCAATCCATAACAACGGGAACTTACAGCGTTCGCCACAAATTTATAAAAGAACCGAGATTTGTTGCATATCGCTGAGTCGAAGTCATTAACCTATAAACTTTAGAAACTAGGTCACGGCAACATTCCCGAATTTGACACAAGAACAGAGTTTGTTGCATATCGCAGTGTCAGGAGTTTCAAACGTCATAAAATTAGAAAGAATTTTTTACCTAACGTTATCAAAACTATCACGCCAGAAGCTAGAACTTACCGAAGCCAAAAGGTTTTGTTGCACTTCGTAAAAGCTCCACTGAGTGTATAGAGAGGGAAACCGTTGCATGTCGTCAATGTGACGGTTTTTATATAAGACCGATGGCACGTCCATCTTTGGTTTACGAAAAGGAGGGAGGGAGGAGTAAGTGAGGAGGGTGGAGGGGAGGACGGGTCATGTGATCATATTTTTACATATAAAAGGAAGATACTAAATACATTGCACAAGAGCAAAAAATGAAAGTTAATACCTTTTGTGGAATTACTAAGGAGACTCTATGTAAAACTCATAATGTTCCATTGGTAGAACGGGCTGGGGAGAGTCATGTGATCGAACATGTTCATTCTACGGCCCTGGAAATGGATTGTCATTGATATTTATATCTGTTGTCTTGTTATCCGGATGAATGTTATGAAATCTGCAAGCACAATAGATTAAACCCAAAAGAACTTTGGGTAGAAGTCTGTTCATATATGAAGGCTTTTGATCATGAAATGAGAGTCTGTGACACAGTTGTATGTACAGTTAATAGTATTGAAAAGTCTATCTAGTCAATCTGAACTTTAAAATATTGCTCATAAGCTCGCAGAGAGTATTCTCAATCCGCTCCAGGCCATCCCAGGATATCATAAACCCATTAACGCCATAAAATTACATAAAGTCATATACATGTACTCACAGCCATCCCTCAAACCCCTCACCACCCTCTCGTATCCTCCCAAACATCCTCTCTCTGTCTCCTCCGTGGTGCCTTCTGAGCCTGCTCTTGCTCCCAAGTCGGCGTCCTCACAAACTTCCTCGCCTCCTTCCTCTCTTCCCTCTTCACCGGCATAGCATTGACGAACCCCTCCGGTCTCTCCCACGCAAACTTCTTGTCGTCGAAGTGGTTCGCCCAGTATCGTCTTCCTTCAGAGGTTTCCTTCTCCGTCCACGAGTTCTTCATGTGTGACATGAGCATGTCGAGTTCCTTGATTGAAATGATGACTTCGTCAGCCTTGTGCTTAGGCTTCTGCTGCTTCTCTGGTGCTGGCTTTGGTCTGGGCTTTGTGGCTTCGAGACGTTGAGTAAGGGATGCGAGGTCAAGTGTGATCTCATAGGTGATGCGGTCGACTTTCTTGAGGATCTGTCCGAAGCCTGGGGTTTTGTCTCGGTGGCCTTCAGGGTAGGCTATATCGTGAAGGCGTGTTTGCACATCAGATTGCACTTCTCGGATCGCGCGATTCATATAGTTCCGTGACAGTTCATCGCCGAGATCCATGCGGGGGCCGATTTGAGTTCGGAATCTTACGAATTCGTTGGAGACTGTCTTGCTGGAGAGGGCAAGGCCATTTTGTAGTTGATCGAGAGCTAAATGCGTAGATCCGAGACGGCGATTCTCTAGGACCGCATCGCAGAGTTCGAGACATTTGTGGAGTTCAGTGATGAATTGGTCAACTTGCTGTTTGAACGCCGTTGGTGACATGGTTGTGGTGCAAGTTCTGAAGGTTGAAGGAGACAGTTTGATGGCTTTATATCCTTGTTGTTTGTATTGAAGAGTAGATTGTTCTGAGCTTTGTATGTAAGAGAACAAGCAAATAAAAAAAGATAATTGATCAATGAGAGACGAAGGGGTTTCTTAAGTATCTATTGAATACAGGTATATAAGCCCCATGATGAAAGGAAGACATGGGTTATCGGTACCGTCTCAGCCACCACGGTGAAGCAATGGGGGCTCAAGGCTCCCCCATCACCGATTTCCGCAAAGGGAACATCGGTCTACAAGGTACAACTGCAACCTGTAACCTTAAATTGCGTGGTCTTATGTATTCTTGGGGGCTGTTTCGCAGGCTACAAAATCTCTAGAGCATCAAGAACATCGCACTTGCAAGATGGCCTCAACAAATCATGACTGCCTGCGGCCAACAAAGAACAGATCAGAGGAGATTCCAAAGCAAACATAATCACTTGCCCAAAAAATACGACGGGCCAGCAGCAATGCATTGTCTGTCTCTCATGCAAACATGCACAACATAGCTAGCGCGGGGTAGCACAGGCAGCATCAATTGGGAAGAGTCATTCGCTGCCACCTGCTGCCACATGGAATGCTATAGGGCTGATTCGATAAAGGATTAATAAGGTCGAGAACCGGTCAGGCAGAATTGACTTATCGTGGTGTTCGGTGGTACAGTAGTCTGTGGTTGATGATGTGGAGATAATGAAAGGAAAGAGCAGCGGATGGTGGCGGAGCAGCGTTCGCTTGAAAGCTTGGTGGGGGGTTCAGGGGTGGCATAGCCTGGATATGCCTCTTGATCTTCACGATGTTTTACAGAGCCTCTTTTGACCGAGTTACGAAAGGGCCCATGATGTTCTTGATTTTTCTTATAAATAAGTACGCCCTGATCAATCTATTTCGTCTTGCTTTTCTCATGGAAAATAATTTTTGAGGCGATCACTTCGCAGGTGTGAGATGATCATGAACTTCGGAGTTAGCACCATAAGCCCTTATAGCTTGCGGCTGAAATTGGTCTACTCAAAGAACTCGAAGAGAATAAAGCACGTTACGTTGCCTCAGAGCCGATACTCTACTCTTTTCTTAAGTCCGGGATCAGAAACATCTGTCATCAAGCCTCGGACGTACCCGTTCCTGAATCTCACACAGGATAACCTCATCTAGCGCCCGACGACTTTTAACCCGGATTCTAGAGAAGGCAATCTCAAACACATACGTATGTCACTACACCATCAACATTTTCTCGGATAGAAAATTCTTCAACATTCCGTGTTGTTTTACCTGTATTTGTTCACCGGGCGAAGTTGTGTGGCAGCCCACCATCGGAAGTCCCACAAGCCTCTCGGTGAGAGAACTACCTCGTTCCACACCTTGCTTTGTCTAAAGTCTACATACATTTGTCAGGTGTCAGAATGAAAAGGCTAGCTGGAAGGCGTGGCGGAAAGATGTGAACCCGTCCTCCATTTTTCTCCGATTGTGAATTCAAAGAGAGTATCTCAACCCCTCCTGGAAGCGGGCTTCTTTGCCACAAGGCTCCCATATCTTGTTGCCACCCGTACTAGTTTACCAAGCTTATATCTCAGAGGATTAACTTAGCAGCCTGATAGACCATGTCTCGTACCGTTGTACTCCAGGTATCAAGGATTCTCCTAAGCGACCTATCCCTTATGTCAAGCCCGAGACTTATATAAGAAAAGAGAAGGCAAAGGAGATATGAGATGTGTTTGGATGAAGACAAAACAGTTGATCATAGAGCTGGAATATGACTGATCTGTGTATCCTT
The DNA here is from genome assembly GCA_001414415.1 of Hymenoscyphus repandus. Taxonomy (NCBI): domain Eukaryota; kingdom Fungi; phylum Ascomycota; class Leotiomycetes; order Helotiales; family Helotiaceae; genus Hymenoscyphus; species Hymenoscyphus repandus. Next base: position 37,951 of record LLCE01000047.1, read on the forward strand.
GCAGAATGGGAGATGGACACACTTCCTCTTGGACCGCAATACACCCAACAAGAGAACAATTGTGACGCTCATAATCACTTGAATTAGGCCTCCATATTAATTCGTTTCCAAAACATTTCATTATACAAATATACACCTAAAACCTAGCCTCAACTTTCTTCTCCGTATCTTGCAGCGCATAAGCACTCGCCTTCGTCTTACTCCTCACACTCGTCGCCTGATTTTCCGTAAAGCCCTTTGCCTCAACAGCAGGGTTGTATCCCAGTTTATTTCTTTTGCCAACTTCTGTTGAGCTAACTTCATCGTTTGCCTTGCCGTCGGCTCGCTTGTATACAGTGACGACGACGGCACCTCCGAGACCAAGATTGTGCTGTAATGCAACCGTGGTATCCTTGATTAATCTGTTGTTCGCCCACCCTCTCAGATGCCAGACGAGTTCGGCGCATTGAGCAATCCCAGAGGCGCCTAGTGGATGGCCCTTTGATATCAGACCACCAGATGGATTGATGACGACTTTACCACCATACGTGATGTCTCCTTTTCTAACGAGTTCATGAGCCTTCCCTGGGGGGCTCAGGCCGAGGGCATCGATGACTATCATCTCGTTTGCGGAAAAGCAGTCATGTAATTCGCAAACTTTGACGTCGTTGGGTGTGACACCAGCTTCTTTCAAGGCTGTTACTGCGGCATATTTTGTCATCTCAAAGCCCATCAAGTCAATTGCAGATTTCGAGAACAGACTCGGCGCATCCGTTGCCATACATTGACCAGCAATCAAAATTGCCTGTTCTTTGAGATGTGGTCGGGCGTCGAGAAAATCTTGTGACACTAGGACAGCTGCTGCGCCTCCGTCGGATGTAGGGCAGCATTGAAGTTTGGTGAGGGGTTCGTGGATCATGGGTGATTGCTGGATTTGCTCAAGAGTGTAGACATCTTTGAATTGGGAGTATGGGTTTCGCTGGGAGTGCTCATGGTTGACTCGGGCGATCTCTGCGAAGTCTTCGGCTTTGGCACCATACCTGGGAAAAGATGTTAGAGCAGGCTCAATCGAGGGTGGTGGGAATAATACGTACTTTTCCATATACTCCCTACCGGCATTTCCGAACATCTGCGCAGCACCGGGTGCATTTGTAATACCTCGAGTTTCTGCCATCATCTGTCCGGTAGTGCCAGTAGGGTTGCTTCTGTCATTCCAGAAGCTCTGAAGACTACCAGGCATCATCTTCTCGAAGCCGACAACCATTATACAATCTGCGCCCCCGTGGCTGATGATATTTCTAGCTAAAGCTAAACCAGTAGATCCTGTCGAACAGTTGTTGTTGACATTATAAATGGGTATCTGGGTCATTCCAAACTGATAGAAGACTCGCTGTCCACAGGTAGAGTCACCATAACAGTAACACGCAACACCCTGATCTACGTCGTCGTAATTGATCTGCGCGTCAAGCATAGCCTTAATACCAGCCTCAAATCCAAGCTCAGTATAGTCGACCTTGCCTCGGGGTTTGATGAACTTGGTCATGCCAACGCCCAAGACGTAGCATGGTTCGTTGCGTTTGATAACCATTGTCGCGATTGGTGACGTGCTATGATATGAGAGTGGTTTTCCTGGATGATATCGCCGGTGTAAAAGCTGGAATCAGGTCAAGATAGATCTGTCGTCAATTAGTAGTGTCACAAAGCAAGAAGGTGTATAGCAAAATATATAGAGATAGTTACATTTCTCTCCACATGGAATATCGGAATCGGCAAGGTAAAACGCGGGGATAGCCTCGGTACAGCGGTATTCAAGTTCAACCAATCAGAACTCGCTTGGCTCGACAGCTTTGCAGGGGAAGTTCTTGTGGATTCGCCCAGGATATTAAACCTTCAGGAAAAATCGGTTGTACTGATGGAACAGCCACATTTAAATCAGAATGTTTCCATGATCGCGATCTCGTCAGAGCTTTAGACCTGCCGTTCCTGGTGTTGATATATGTGTTGGATAGCACAGAGTTACCTGGCTGGTGGTAGGAAAACGATACCCGACGAGTACTCCAAGATTACCATTCAGAAGACCGGCTCAAAAATGGAATGACAGAGATTCTTCAACTCTTTTTGCTCAAACTAGCGGACACCGATGCCCTCGAAGTTGTTTCTCTCAAATGTGTAATCTCCACAGATAGAAACATATCGTGAAGACTTGATATGGATCTGTACCTCTCTTTTCTGAAACAATTTCAGCGTACACTGAAGGGGAGAACCATGACATAACAGAGATGGAAATTGTGTCCAGTGAAACATGGGTAAGAGCAGAGTCCTTAGTTGGCTACACTTGTATCACTAAGTCTCATCGGAAGACTGATGGACTTCCCACTGAGCCACTCGGCAATTCTTCGACAGCACTACCCTCTCTTAACTTCCAGCCAGAATGATAGAGAAACGTAGGCTGAAATCCTCAATGAACACACAATAAATGTCGTAAAATCATTGTTCATTCCTCATCCATCAAGTAATTGTATTACCTTCGCTCGAGTCTAGCCACACCGTAGCACTGTATGTTCTTCCATCCTCATTCTCCCCCCATCTCCATATGCATGACCTCAGCACCCTTAAGCCTCAGCAACAAGCTCAACACTCTTCTTCTCCCCATCCGCCTCGCCCGCAGTGACCTTCTTCCCCGTCTTCTTGATCGTCGCGAGCACCGTCTCGTAACTCAAGCTGTCTTCTGCAACGATGTTTGCGGTCTGGGTGTCGAGGGAGACTTCGTAGGATTTGACGCCTATTCATTTCCATATTATCAGCAGATGTTGACTTTCAAATTTGAGATAGAAGATTGGTGGTGATGGTGAAGCTGTGAGTGATGCCGCTAGGCAACACAGTCGGTTTGAAGATAGAGGTGAAAGGCAGAGGAAAGACAAACCTTCAAGCTTTCCCAAAACGCGGTTAACAGCGCCCGAGCATCCTCCGCAGGTCATGGTAATATCGAACTTGTACTTGTGTTCCGGCATTTTGGCTGATGTCTTTTGTTGATGTTGTGTTAGCGCGTCTTCGTCGTCGAAGGTTGAAGTGGGTTGGTGGTAGTGGGGTAGATTGCGATAACGAAATCTAAAGTATGATTTATCCGGACCGTATGAATAACTTTCTTTGTACAAGTCAAGAAGCAAAGAATTTGTATCAGTGATTTTTATGGGCAAACTCAAAACGTGGTCTGAACTTTCCCTTCCCTTTATGTACACGATCGTACCTGCGTCGTCTCTTCGGCTTAGAAATCCACCACAAGCTCGCCATCCCGGCAGGGACTTCGCGACCGCTTCCTGAAACTTGCTCACCAATGAAGCACAAGCACAGCCCTTCACCCATAAGCAAACAACAGTCAGATATTAAAACTTGCTCATGTTGCTAATTCTGGTAATCCACCCAATGAAGGAAGGGAGGAAAGAAGGCTCGTGCCGTTGTGGAGAGTGTTCGTGAGCAGGTTTCGTGTTCTTTAGTGCTGGTTTCAGCCGGCTCGTGGCTATGAGACTGGATGTCAGAGAGAGAGAGAGAGAGAGAGAGTCATATAGTCTCACGTGAACATTAAGATGAATATATTAATGGCTTGTAGTTGATTGACGATTTTGGCCATCGCTTGTGTTCATAAATTAGTTTCCCTGGAGACACCTATCGCTCAGTAGTCGGTATCAAACCTGGCATCTCATCATCTGTGTCGTCTTCTCGCCCCATTAACTCAGGCATTTCGTCCTCAGTATCGGTATCGGCGTCGTCATCATTATCATCTGCCTCATGACTGTCATCCTCCCATGAATCGCGTTCCCCGCCAGGCCAGATCATATTTAATAATCTCCTGGCTAGTGACACTGGCGGTCCTCCCTCGCGCTCTCCAGCTTCACCAGACGCGACTGCTTCCTCAAGCTCTCTTCTCATCTCTCTTTCTTCCTCAGTAGGATCCCCTGGGTCATCGTTCGGTCGACGTAGACCTGGTAGAAGACGGGCAAGAGCTGCAAGAGGATCTAGGAAGTCTCCACCCATGGCCCCTCTTGAACTCATAGCAAGTACTCTCTCCTGGTGCGGGTAGGAAATGACGTTGCTGTCAGGGGGTAGAGGATCAGCATCTGAGTTATTGCTTCTGTGAAGGAGACTCGAAGGTACTAATGACATTAATGCTGGCGTATTATCCAAGTACACAAATCTGACGACGTCAAGGGTCATCTCAGCATTTTTGAGCATTGAAAGCCCTGCCAATTCAACCTTTGATATGGTATGTGCAATCTCCATCAACAGAGCTGTCGCTTCTGGGGTGTTCCACAAGTCCTTGGTTTGCTTGATGTAAATTTCGGTGAAGAGACTTTCTGCTTCTGTTCTTGGCTCTATGCCCCAAATAGATGGAGGAACATCCAGATCTAGCTCTTTAAACAGGCGTGCGAATAGCCACGGAACTTTTTGCATCGACTCCGTCAAAAACTTTCGACATTGTGTTCCTTCCTTAAGAGACATTGCTGCAAACGCCAAGGATGGCGTGAAATGGCTAGTTTCCGTGGTAGCGTCTTTCAATCTGCCCGCATCCCAGATCGCAGGGAGCTTACTTTCATAGAGGTCTAATAGCCAGTTGAATTCCCCGGCTCGTAGGGCGAGATGATGGATCATCAAGCGCATACAATAAGGATCTCCTTCTGGATCAACACTGAGCAGTATTTTCGCCCATTCTAGTGCAGTTCTATATGTGCCCTTCATCACCAGGCTCTTAATGTACTGATACCCTGCGAGCCATAATTCTCGGTTTTCTGGCCGAGCAAAATCAAGGCGAGCTTTTCCTGCTGCAAGCTGGGTAGTGAATAACGTCGTTGCTGCCCGACCGAATGTAAAGAGTGCTCGTTCCAAAAGATCTGATGACAGTGCATGATCTCCCTGATCCTTCGCAACCTTACTAACTTGTACCAGAAGGGAAATGTGGTAGGCTACTCGAGGTTAGACAAGGAAATCAGAGATATGGGACTCGACTCACGGTTCTGTTGCAGAAGACCAATTAGATTCTGAGGGTCGCCCATCTCAACATATGCATGGAAAGCCTGTTGTGTACTTTGGTACTCTCCGTTGTGATTATATCTGAATTCAACTGTTCCATCATATGTCCTTTGGTCGTCCACCAGTGCCATAGTCAATCCTCCAGTCGGAGCTTTTGGCCAATCGTCCTTCCCTTGTATGAAGGTATTACGTCTTAAAGTGATTTCAGGTAATCCTTTTCCCGGAAGATGGCGTCCTTTTAAGGCTGTCTCCAAATCAACTTGTTGATTCTGACCCCGCTGCCTCCGAGCAGCGCGCCCAGTTGGCCCACCAGGATTGTCTTGTACTTCAACTGCAGCTCGCCCAAACAGATTCCTCATCTCGTTTGCAACTTTGAGGTGCTGAGCATTTATCCCTAGCAAAGCACATATTCTCTCGTACTCCGGATCGACTGGCGTTGCTTCCGGTCCCCCTGCTGGCTTCTTGAGATTCAGCTCTTGTATAGCCGCATCTATTTCGTCTACTTCATTCGATGCTTCTGCGACTTCTTGTGTTGGCTTGTTCTTTCCCTTCCTCTTCTTCTTTTTCGACTTCTTGGACTTTGGAGGGGCGGGTGTGCTAGGCTCTGGCTTTACTTCTTCTTTGGGTGTGTCGTGGACACCTCCGTCCTCATCCTCATCGTCCTCGTCATCTTGGTCGCCTAGAGCAGCGAAGAGACTCGGCTTGGCCTGGGGTTTTGCGACTGGCTCTTCTTCAGATTCCTCAGCTGCGTCTTCGTCCTGCGCTCGCAGTATAGCCTGCTCAAGCTCGCGCTGTTGCTGGAGTTTTCGCAGTTGTCTGCTAGACATGGTACACGTTGTATCGCAAGAAGTAGCTGTCGTTCTAGAAGTTTTGAGTAAGAATAAATCCTCACTTCACAAGGCTTGCTCCTGATATAAAAATGTTTGTTTGATGATGCTCCTTGCCGAAGAAATTCGGCCAATGACGCATGAAACCCCTCGGTCGGCAGAATTCCACTTTGGCGGGCCGTGAATTATCCGCCTGATCCTGGGTTGGCTTTGTGCACACGAGCTTTACCTTTACCTCTTGACCTCTGGACTGAGTTGGATCATTTTTCCAACATACACCCGGGTGAAGCCATTACTTTTTCTACGAATGATGTGTTGATGGCCGCGATACTCTCACTTTGCATCCGATTCACGCCATTCTTTTCCTCGTTGATTTATCTTGATTAAACTTCGAGTCTGAAGCTCGCGGCACCAGCTTAGCGTCCCATCGGTCCCAAACCAAACTCCCTGACTCTTGGAGCAGCCGCCAACTCCTCCTCCGAAACTCCTGACTGCTGGGCCTCAGACTTTCCTCTGAGTTCCCCAGCTTTAAGATTAGATGCGTCGAGCAACTGTCATCGCATTTCGGACTGCGCGTCTAACACCGTCGCGAAATACCGCCCTTCGAAATAGTCGCGGAGTCTTCCAGTCTTCGAACTATGTGCTAGGATTACGACAGTCTTCAGGACAACCCAAGACGACGCCCAAGATTCCATCTGCGCAGAAACAAGTGCCTTCGATGTACATTCGGAGATTTTCTCTGGCATTCGTGTCTGGTTTGGTCGGGTATGGCGCTTGGTATACATACAAAGCACAAAATCCTGAATCAATAGCGTACGGCAACTCGAACTTGATATCTACCACATCCATTCAGCAGTCAAGAACGCCATCGGCTTCGCCAACTTACTCGCTCCCACAACCAGCAGAGACGACGGAGACAGTGGAAAGGAAGGCTGTGATAATTGGTGCGGATAACCTTTACACTGGCGCGATATCTGGCAACGAGCCCATTACAAAGGATACGGATGAATCAGGAAGAAAAGTCTTGGAGATGTTGACCCCAGATCAAGTTTCACAGAAGCTACGAAGGAATGAAGAGTCGTACCTGATTGGTCGTGGAAAGGGTGTTGTAAGATACGATGTAGTTCAGATGCCAAGTAATGATCCCATCGAGGATGATCATTCCGAGAAGATCATTGAGCTACCACAAGCTCTGGGCAATGCTACAGCAGCGCAGACAACTTCTAGCGATTGGATGTTCTGGGGCGTGTTTGATGGGCATTCGTAAGTTTACAGGGTGTGGTTCCACAACTTTGCTAATTCTGAATAGTGGATGGACTACATCAGCAAAGCTCCGACAGGTTTTGATCAACTTTGTTGCTAGAGAACTGAACTCCACTTACAAGGCTGCTCTTACAAACTCAGAGGATTCAACGCCATCCAATGATGCTGTTGAGGCTGCGATCAAGACTGGATTCACTCGACTTGACCATGAAATCGTTCACGAAAGTGTTGAAAAGGTTCTAAAGGCAAAGTCGAAGCCCGTTGCTGCAGAGTTATTGGCCCCGGCTCTATCAGGATCCTGTGCGCTTTTGTCATTCTATGATAGCAACACCAAGCTCTTGCGAGTCGCCTGTACTGGAGACTCTCGAGCCGTTCTTGGACGTCGAGGTGACAGCGGAAAGTGGGTGGCCACTCCCTTGTCTGTTGATCAAACTGGCGGAAATCCAGATGAGGAGGCTCGTATGCGAAAGCTTCACCCAGGAGAAGAACATGTGATACGAAATGGACGTGTACTCGGTGGACTTGAGCCAACTCGTGCATTTGGAGATGCCACCTATAAATGGACTCGTGAAGTCTCGGAACGACTAAAGCAATCCTTCTTTGGTCGAACACCCTCTCAACTACTTCGAACACCTCCTTATGTCACTGCTGAGCCTGTTGTTACTACAACTAAAATCCAACCTGAGAAGGGTGACTTTGTTGTAATGGCTACTGATGGGCTGTGGGAGATGCTCACTAATGAGGAAGTCGTGGGTTTGGTTGGACAGTGGATCGAGAAGCAATCTTCAGAAAACAACGGAAACCTTGCAAGCTCCTGGGCAAAAATGTTCACTCAACAGAAAGGGTTGCCAGTTGAGCAACTTAAAGCGAAGAAGGAGAAGGATGGCCAGAAGCAACCTATTCGACAACAACAATGGGGCGTCAAGGGAGGTGAGAACGAAAGATTCGTGGTTGAAGATAAGAACGTCGCTACTCACTTAGTGAGAAACGCTCTTGGTGGAAAGGATACTGACATGGTTCGCGCCTTGTTGACTCTTCCGGCGCCATATTCTCGGCGTTATCGGTAAGTCCACGATTGCTCCACGCTTTTTAACCATGCTAACTATTGCTAGTGACGACCTGACTGTCGAAGTCATCTTTTTCGGAAATAGCGATAAGAGCGGAGATGTAGTTGTCAACAAAGAAGCCAGTGCTTCAGCGAAAGAGATCAAAGCGAAGCTATGAATGATGATTTTCGAGTGGTATACCCAAATCTCAAAGATTTTTCAATGGCGCTATGTACAATTTCTTCTTCAACGGCTAGGTTACGGCGTCGGTTACATTCTGCGAGCGAGGCGTGTTTATGGAGTCTAGCCCATAGACAGAGTGTCAAGAAATACGGAATCATTTGCCATGTCAACTCAGTTCCTTCAGATTGGTTTTGGTCGTTTTATCTGCATCTGCATTCTTATAAGTCGCGAGCTTTGGGCTAGTACCATTGTCCGTTCTTATATATATGGCTCCTTAGTTGTCGGCGGGTACTTCTAACTTCCTGAAATAATCTTACCTCGTCACGTTGGGTAACAAGGATTTTCAAGTTCCACTCATTCCCATCCAATCGAACAATTTCTTCACTAAATTACGGCCAGACAAATGCTTTCATCTCTCCTTTACATACATATTATACTGACACGCCAATGGTGTTCAATTGCCTCCACATAGATTGATATGTCAAAGCTGCTATTGTTGTGTCTGATTCAATCCCAGAGCGCTTGTGGAATCGCGAGCGTCTACAAAATCCCGCGGAGCGAGGCCTATATTGGCCTGCAGCTTTGGTTGAGCTCAAATGAGAAAATATTTGGCACTTGTGAATGTTCTTCGAGAGATCTTCCCAGGGGCTGGATATCCATCTGTACCCGAACTTCGTGTAGAGTTTCAACTGTGCTTCGCTAACTATGCTTCTCTCAGAAGACACGGTAATTTCAAGAAACTCCCTTTTCCAGATCTTTCTCATTTTTCGGTTTCCCATCATCCATTCCATCAAGCTGTCCAACGTCCTTCTCCCTCTGATCATCAGGCCTCGCCACACGATCGAGCCCCACACCCTCAGTCGTATACGTATGTTGAGAATGGTGGCTACCAACACTGCTGACATCCGTCTCGCTACTAGCACTCTCTTGTCTCGCTTCTTCGCCCCTTTGCCTACCCTCAATTTCCCCGGGTTTCTTTTCGTCCGTCGGTGCGAATTTCGACTTGATCCTAATCGGTTCGCCATACTTATAGAATATAAACGGTACAGGGGCAAGCAAAACGCCCATACCTGCAATCAACGAACCGCCACCACCAACTCCAAGTGCTTCGAACATATACTGTGTAAACAGCGGTGCCGCCGCACCAGCAGCTGATCTCGCAATTGTGTTCGCCGCCACGGCACTCGCAGCAAACATCAAATACGAGTCCGTCAGGTAATTCAAATACGCCACAAATATCAGAAGGATACTCGTAGCCAAGAACACCCCCGCAATCGTCGGCACAATCCAATGAATGCTATTAAAGTTTGCCGTCCACGCAAACCAAAACATGCTCACAGGAAACAAAATCCCACCCACCATCGCAACCGGCAGTCTATCCTCGGGTCGTCCGCGATGTCCAGCATCGAGTTTTCTCTGATCTCTCTTTGAATTCCAGAAGATGAGCGCTCCTCCAAGACACGCCCCAACAATCGTGCCAACAAGCGGTAACTGCCCAACCCCTGAGTTCCACCCTCGCTTCTGTTGAAAGACTATCGGATAGATCGTGAAGAGCATGTAGAGGAGCATATACACCACACTCAAATATACCGCTACCATAAAAGAAATTGGATCAAACAAAATCTTCCACGGTCTCGTCAACGCAACCTTAAAGATTCCACCTAGTGTCCGATCCGTAGCTTCAACCGGCGCCTTCACATCCACAAGCCCAGGGATCTTCATCGCACGAATCCTCCTTGCCTTGTTCACCAACACCACCGGTGCCAAGGTCTCCGGAATCGTAAACATCAATATCGCAGTAACACCGCCAAACCAAAGCAAGACATAGAAATTCCACCGCCAATCCTCCTTCAACTCCAAAAACCCAGATATTACGGGCCCAAGCGCAGGACCAACAAACGTCATAACAGCAAAAACTGCCATCGCATTCCCCCGTTCCACGGGCCCCCAGATATCAGCCAGGACACCAGGGCCATTACTCAGTGGAGCACTCGCGAACGTCCCGCAAAGGAAACGGCCTACGAGGAGAGAGGCGAAGTTGGGCGCGAATGCGCAGAGGAAGTTGAACGCGATGTAGCTTAGGAAGGAGATGTAGAAGATCCATCGCCGGCCGTAGAACTCGGATAGTGGCGCCCAGAATAGGGGGCCGAAGCAGTAGCCCAGGAGGAAGAGGGTGATTACGAGACCACAGGCTTCTACGGAGACGTTGAAAGCTTCAGATATCCCATCGAGGGTTCCGGAGGGGGAGGAGGATGCCAGGGTTGCGTTGACGACGAGGAGGACGGTTATGACTGTGATGTACCAGCGGCGGGCTGGGGACCAGTTCTTGGGGTTTTCGATGTCCCCTGGGGAGAAGTCGAGATGACCATTCTGATTGAGGTGGGGATTTTGGGTGAGGGTCGGGGAGGGGAGGGAGGAGGAGCGGTAGGGTTTTGCGACCGGGCGGGAGAGGAGGCGTTCAAGTTTGTTCATTTTGATGATCGGGGGGAGTGAGAGGGAGAGGGAATTAAATTTAAAGGTGTGGAGGAGGATGGGATTTCTTTCTATAAATATATTGAGACGAGGAGAAGCATGTTAACGTATCGAGCAGAAACAAAACATCGGGGATTTAGCTATAGAGGAAAGAGCGAAGACAAAATACAAAGGATCGAAACATAAAATCGAACAAGCAGCTTTCCAGGCAATTATTAGTAGTGACCACAACTCAAATAATACGTACCAACAGCAGAGATCCCACAGCACACCATTTCCCCACCTTACTCCCCATGCTCGGAACCGGACCAATGATCTTACGTCCTCGTGATGATCACTGAGCTTTCAAGCCACTAGATATGTGAGCTACTGTACAGTGCCGAGTTGCCGGGAGCCTTTGCTGATAAATAGCCGTGCTTTAAATTTAAAGTTATGACTATGCTAAAGTGCGGAGCTTTTGTTGCGTTGTGGATGTTGCTTATGTCCGATTATGTCCAGATGGGGAAGTTGTGGGGATGATGTAATTGTAAGTAGTTGCCAGTGATAAGCGAGGTCCGTATTTTGTTATTTCTTGTCTTGGTCTTTAAGTTCTGAAAGGATGAGTTTATGTTTCATAGCTATTGAGAACTCTCGTTCTCTTCAAATAAACATGTAACATAAGAGTATTGATGCCCTCCAAAACTCGATTTCTACAAGGATTTCAGCAAGGACCTTTCATATAACTAAATTTGTTTTTATGAGCGAAAAATGAAGACACAAACAAAGAGCGTAACATGGTACTGGAGGGAGTGATTTGTTCAGCAGTGTTCACAAGACCCGATTTATCTCACGAAACACTGCTACTCATTTCTAACAAATAGTGAGCACTTACTCAAGGAAAAAATGACACGCTCATTGGATATAATAACTTCGCAATTGTATTGCTCACCCACTAGGCAGAGACAGAAATTCCACAGAATCACTCGATCCCATTTTAATATCTAGGTCAATTCTGCATATAATATATTCAATATTATAAGACGTAGGGAAAGCCAAGAGCTATACATGTCGCCATACAGGGGAGTACTCAAATCAGGCTACTTAACACTGTCTTTATACTTCTGAGGTTAGTTCTCAGCCTTTGACGCGTGCAACGAAACTTAGGGAACTATCGCTTGTTTCAAGTAGAGATAATTGAGGGAGAGAATGGCGCTTTTTTCAATTCAATGCCACTAGGCAAATTTGAAAATACTGAGAATATAGTGGTACCGCAATAGACAATGGCCGCGACCGACAATGCATGCCTCAAGGATCCTGATCTATGGCTTTTTTCAATCGTTTATTAGCATGGAGTCGTCCTTCACACCGGCATCTAATAACATATCAGCATCGCTATCATACCCCCAAGCATCTCCAAACAACATCTCTTCCGTTTCCTGCTCCGTTTTGATTCGCTCCCGTTCTACTTCATCGAAGAAACCCAGCAAATCTTCTTCATCATCGCTATCTTCACCACCTAAAAGGTCGTTAAAATCGCTCATTTTGTCATTATCTTCTTCCTCTTTAATCATATGGGAATCCATTTCCGTAACACCAGGATTATCCATCTCACTAACCACCAGGAGTTCCTCGTCTTCACGTATGTCGCCGTTAACGTTCTCCGGGGACCTCATGTCAGATCCTTTGAACAGAGAGTGAATCGCTGATCTGTCGAAGAGCTTCCTTCGCATCATTGACCACAATCTTGATTGTACAGCTTTCGCAAGGCCTTCAAGATTATGACTCTCTTGGACCGAGTTTCCTGCTACATGGTTCTCTCCAAAGTGTCCTTGTGAAAGCTCTAGAATCTTCCTTCTCAAGGTCGGTGATTGAACATTTCGTGGCCAGGATAAAGAAATCGCGCAGCTTATTGTTGGAAGAAATCCCGAGTTGCTTGCAATCGCCTAGAGAGACGTGAGCAAATGAATTTGATATTTGACAGAAAAGAGGTTACCTCTCTAAAATCAGGACTGAATAGTGTTGGGGCTAGCTCAATAAGTGAGGCTTTTGGGAGAGGTTGCTTGACTCGTATGCTCTTAAGCGCCCTGGGGCGACATCGAGAATTGGAACCTGCAATCAAGACAATCAAGGCTGCTTCGACGATTTTGTTAACCTTAGAGACCTCATTCGTTGGCTGAGAAGTAAAAGTGAGACCTGTATTACTCGGCTTCAATGAAGATTGTTCGGGTGGTTGCGGAAAAGAAGTAAATGAATGGCCCGAGATTGAAGAGTACGATGTCTGAGTAGTCGGTGAAGGTGTTTGGTCAGTCATTTGTGACAAGGTAAAATCTTTAGAGTGTTGCACTAGATCTTCTGGTGGAACAGGAAGATTGGGCCAGAGCAATGTGTCCATTCCCAGCTCATCTGCTTGATGTTTTGACATGTCAACCGGACTAGAAGTCAGCAACATGTCATCCTCAGACTGGTCCGCAACGTGTACAAGAAATGAACTGAGGGGAGAGAGTAATATCTCTTTAGAATGATCCCAGTCTCCATGGAATCTCACACTTTCGGACAGCTGGTCAACAGGGTTGGATCTATGTGCAATTGGGTTTAGCTTAGGAGACGGAAAGCACTGGCTGATAGACTTCGAGAGATTACCAGAAAGTGTACAAACCACCTTCTCGAAAGACTGCAGATGACGAGTATCGCTAGAATTAAGGGCCTGTTCTAGTAGCATCTCACCGAAGCTTCCCCTCCGCTTTCTTGATTTCTTGGATAGGTTGGCGTTTTGCTTCTGACTATTTGTTTCAATATTGAGGTATATTTGCAACCTTTCAATTGACGCACACGGCACACTGTCAGGCGGTTTGATTTCAGAGCTTCCTCTATCCCGAGATATCGGCTGCAACACAGAACTTTGGATTGGCATCTTGTGTCTAATGCAAAGTGAAAGATCAGGCGTTGTATTATTCACCTCATCACCATGTCGAGGAAATTCGAGTACTGGTAATAGGCAAAGTCGAGACCATAGCTGAAGAGAGTAATCAGCTTCCATCCGCAAGAAAAAGGTCGCAGACCTACATCTGCGTCCCGAAGTCGATATCCTAGGCTCTCTGCAACATGCATCTTTTGCTTAGGAGCAAGAGACTCGGCCACTTGGTCGAGAAGTAAGTGAAAGTCCATGGAGAAGAATGCACCTCGATTCGGCCAAAGAGTACCGGATGTTAGAGCGTCGTGTATGTAATCATCACTCTTGTCAGCAAAATTATCTGAAATAGTAACATGGAGTTTCACTACAAGTGTGAGCTTCAAGTTGTTGGCCGGATGTGATAAGTGGACTGGATCGAGGCTCAAGATTTTGCGAGGCATTGCCAGGCAAAGTCATCTCCAATTGCAAGGGAATTGAAAATTTGCGACTGCCATGCGGTATCGCCCGACTTCGCTATTTCTCCGCGTGCTGTGACCATACGCACAATTCCGAGCGGAGAGTCAACCAAGTCCAAGTGGTAATCTGTAAATCTGCAGAACTGGTTAGATGCGTAGATTGCGCCCATTAGTTTGTGATAGCATAAGGATCGCGAGTCATAGACCAATTTTGAGTGATTTTTAATTCTTGTGATGTCTCGGTGTTTGTGTTGTTACTTGATTGTTGATTGATCTTGTGTTTGTGTTCGATATTGAAATTTGGTGGAGGGGCAGATGTCAGAGTTGCACTGCATTTTCTGCCGGCTTCCGCGGTGACACCGCCCTGGCAGACCGCCTTATCGCTGCAGCTAAATAGACCCCGCCGAGATCGCCATGTAAGGTTTAGCGGCGATTATTGCTTCTCCGTAAGTTCTTATCCGCTCGTGCCCTTCGTCGTCTGCCCGCCCAAAACTTTCCAATGACGATTGACCAGTCGCCGAGAAGCCGAGAACAATCCTCCCCTCTCCTCAAAGCCATCCGTCATCCTTGAGACTTGGTAGCCCACAAGCTACGAGGAAAACGCAGATACTGGCACCTTGCAGAACTTGCAATCGACACTTGCACCACTCGCACCCCTCTTAATTATACCCACGTAACCCATCGCTCCTTCGTACTTCTACTCGACGATGGCTCTCACCAATGTCGGTTCCCTTTTTATCAATCTTTTGATCTTCATCACGACCTTGGTCAATTTCAGCTACGCTCTCACTACGCTAGATCCAACCGTTATCATTGCCTTATACGGTATCTCGAAGATCTTCGTGACCCCACCAGAGGAGGGTATCTTCAAGAAAAGTCAGCAGGCGGATTTCTATCGGCGGGAAATCTGAACATGTATCCCGAGAACGGTTACGAATCCCCTCAATCGAGAGACGAAGAAATATTTTTCAGCCAAGGCGAGCCTACAAACACGGATAGCGAAGGGCGACGACGAGCAGCATTTACTGGTAGCGATGACAATACGCTCGCGGACGAGATTGAGAATAACAATCCTTCGACGGCCGGTAATGATAAGGCGTCAAGGCAGGATGGCGATGGAAATGGGCGGGCAGACGTGGAAGGGGGAAACAAGAAGATTGGATTCCGCGATCGCATATCATGCTATACCTGGACGTGGTTCACCTTAACAATGGCAACTGGTGGTATAGCAAATGTACTACATACGAGTAGGTTATTTAACTTAAGCCTGATGTTATCTCACTGACTTCTCTTGAAGTTCCTTATCAGTCTGACTGGCTGCGCATAATTGGAACCATAATATTCTTGTTTAATATTCTACTTTTTCTGCTTAATTGTTTCTTCATTGCCCTTCGATTTAAATGGAACCCTGGATCTCTCAAATCTTCTTTCACTAGTCCATCAGAATCATTGTTCATTCCAGCATCTGTAAGAAACCTTGACCCGTGGGGGAGTGCAATGCTAATAATTCTTTTTAGGTTGTCTCGTAAGAACACTAGCTTCCCCATCACGACTGCATACTTATACATCGCTAGACTAGGAACGATATTAACCAACATGGCTCAATTCGGAATACCTTACACTGGCCCATGGTTTCAGACGGTCATGCAGGTTCTCTTCTGGTTCTATGCCTCAATTAGCTTTATCGCCAGTTCTGGCATGTATCTTATCATATGGTCCACACAGTAAGCACATCGTTTTCATGTCTAGGGATCTGAACATTGACAATCGCCAGGACCTTCCCAATACACACGATGACACCAATCTGGATTTTTCCTGCTTATCCTGCTCTGATGCTTGCACCTCTCGCTTCGAACATTATATCAGCACTGCCAGATGCCGCTGCTGCCCAGCGTATAAATGCGACAGCTATAGCTTTCGGGGCCGTCACGATACAGGGTACTGGATTTATGGTCAGCTTGATGATTTACAGCGCTTTTATATACCGTCTGATGACTCAAAAGTTGCCTAGAGAGTCAACTCGGCCTGGCATGGTAAGTTTAGCAGATTTAGAATTTTCGAAGATGTGATTCTGACTTGATTAGTTCGTTTCTGTCGGTCCTAGTGGCTTTACTGTCGCAGGATTAGTCAATCTCGGTAGCAATCTCGATAAGATTCTACCTAATGGCTACCAGGGAAATACTGATGCTACCTCCATATTGGAGCTACTGTCTTTGATGGTTGGCTTGTGGATCTGGGGGCTTTGTCTTTGGTTCTTTCTTGTGAGCGTCGGTGCTCACTGGAGCGTGATGAGGCCTCAGGACGAGAAGCATCATATCCACTTCGACATGACTTGGTACATATATCAATATCTCCGCTCAATATATTAGCTAACTTGATTAGGTACTCGTTCATCTTCCCAAACACCGCATTGATCACAGCAACTCTCGCTATCGGTCGTGCTCTGGATTCCAAAGCGATCAGGATCTTCGGAACTGTTCTCTCGGCATTGCTTGTAGCCTTGTGGTTGTTTATATTCTTCATGATGATCAGATCTTTGATCTTCAACAGGATCCTCTGGCCTGGCGAAATTGATGGATCGGAGATATCGTGGAGACAGTGGATTGGAAAAATTGAAAATATCGCCCAGGGCAACAAAACGAAAGGAGCTGGCAATGGCACCCGGACGGAAGGCATGTTACCAATAAGTAGCCGATAGATTTAGATTTCGACGTTCGGTTTTTTCCTAGTCAGTTTAAGATTGCGTGTAGATCATTAGCACAGTGCACAAAAGGTGGTCATATTTAGTAAATAATCTAATCATATACACAGTTGGCATTATTTCGATGTCATCGTCATTTTGACGCGAGGTCACATGCTCAGGTGCGGTATTCGACCAATTTTATTTTACAAGGGTTGAGCAGCGCGTCTCCCCGACTCGACTTTCTGGCCACCCGCGATTGCTCCCGCTCCAATATACCTTGTTTTGAATGGCATTGCAGAGGACTTGAAGACTAGTTACTCAGCATGAACTCACCGAGGCTATATACCTGAAACCAGCAACAAAGGTCCTTAAAATGCACCTGAGATCAATTCCGGTCACTGCTGAGAAGGGCATCCAGACGACTCCTTTAACCTTCACTCGCACACCTATGCCGAAAAAGTTGGCAGATTTGATCGACAGTTGCGGATCATATATGCTTCGCGAGAGTCTCTTGCGATGATCAGGGAGACCCCATTCATTTGTTGACAAGTCTGCATTTCGCCGAGGGGAAAGACGTCGAGTACTTCTACGAAAATCTAGAAGAGAAGTGTGGAGTCGAAGGGAATATTCCTGTCGGGGATGAAGAGTTGACGCGAATTCAGCATCGATGCGATGCTTGTGGCAAGCGGTTCGTTATTATGGATAATGTTCAGTGGTACTGTTATGCCCGTAGCGATATGAATCTACTTTCATATTCGATGTACTTATATATTCGATGTACTTATTGTATCTGCTTGCTAACACAACAACTTCTCCAATAGGATGGAAAGAGCCATTCTATCACCAGGGCTCGCTTTGAGACACTGTCTGGCAAAGCACCAAGATGCAGGATGTCTGAAATGATCCTACATACGAGGAGGATTTATTCTTCACATATTAGTCGCAAAAGACCGGTGAGAAGTGCGCCAATACTAGACACCATGCATGGGCCAGTACTGTTATTGCTGAGTATTAGAGGTGAGCTGCTATAATTATTCACTTTCGGAGTTGTAATTTAAGCTTTAGTGCATATTAGTACGCAGGTGGGAAGTGCAAATATCATCCAAGTAAGGCTACTGCGTGTATCGATGCAAATGGAGGTTAGGCGGTACTGACAGTCTGGTAAGGAATAGGAGATGAGATTAAATACTCCTGGACTGCCTATGTGGACTTGTTGTAAGAAACCTGTTGATTCTGCGGGTTTTAGTGAAAAGGTTCATCAGGATCCATGGAGTAAATTTAGTCCTTGGAGGAAGACGCCAAAGAAGCACGTATAATAACGGCCCATGTAATTCTTGCTGCTTAAGGACTTTTTGGATTACCAGAGTTGAGATCCGTGATAGCCTTTACAAACTCTCAAGAAGATAAGGCATGATCTGAGAGGATCAATTGCTGTGCAACAAGTCAGCCACATCCGAAAGGGGAAAGTTTCATTCTTGGAGACGGGAGTCAGTATAAGGTTCCTAAAATTGCGTAGCGAGTTTTCTCCTCAAACTGGCACTCAGAAGGTCTTTGGATTGTGAGAATGCTCCTGGGATACCAAGTCCTCCATCAGCACATAAAACCCATGTCAATATTCTAGAAATGATAGAAGAGCCAACTAAATTTTCCTTGCTAAGTACAGAGACTCACGCTTTCAATATGCTTGAGCTCAGGGGACAATGCCCAGGAAAATTTATGCTTTACTAAAATAAAGCGCTTGATTGCTTAGTATAATATAGCTTGAAGCGGCTAGCACTTGGACGCGAAATCAGCTGATGTCCTAATCACAGTCAACAGGCTGCTTTTCAATTTTCAACACGTCCGTCTCACGTTCACCTTCAAGGCCTTTCAGCTTTCTCCATTCCATCTCCTTGGAGTCAGTTGCCTCCCGCCAACAGGAAAAGGTCATCGACCATTGATCTTACTACCGAAGAACCTCTATCAGACCCCTTCAAAGACGCTTTGATATCGATGACTCGTGAGGAGCCACATGTGACAATGTTGGATCCCCGCGTTTTTTACGACCCGAATGCCACAGTAAAGTGTGTCCTGGAAAAGATATAATTTGATGGGCAATCATATCTTCCACTACCATGAGGACACGGAAAGTGAAGATAGAGGGGATTCCGAGGAAACCGAGTCTTAATTGGATGACGAGTGGGACAATGAGAATGATCGTAATGGTGCGGAAAGAGGTGGAGTCAGATATGCGTTGAGGGGGATGAAATGACGGTGGTGACAACAAAGTGTGACCACTGTCACAAACAGCTTGATCTTAGGGACAATGAAAAATGGAATTTTAGCTGTCATCTCAATTACTTGAAATCCTAGAGATAGCCGCATTACCTGACGTGAATAGCTTCAATTCAGAAAGGAAGGGCAAGAGTGGACTTTACAAGTGTTGTGGCGTACCCAAAGAAGATAGAGATCAGGATTGCAAAGTGTCGAAATATAAACCTGTCTACAATATAATCCGAATGCTCTGGTGATGTATGACGAAACGACCGGCCATGGTCGGGGAACCACCCAAAGTATATTTACCTTTGTAATATCATCCTCAACCTTCTAGTGGCTCAACATTATTTTCTCTTTCGAACCAAAAATTAAAGACACTGTAATCCAACAGAGTTCACAATTCACTATGGCGGCCATCATAGTCCTATGGCAGTTGGAAGCCCAAGATTCGCCGTCAAAGAAGAACATCAGAAACTAATAAATCTACCTTGAAATCGTAAACGCGGTATGTCATAGCCTGCCTCAAAGCACCAATTGTTCATTCTATACAATAGCTTTCCAGGTTTTCCAACAAACTTGCCCGCAATATGCAGCCAGTGTTTGCGATCTGAAAAATTTGAAGTGGAAGAAACCACAATTGGCGGAGTCTTGTAAGGAGAAAGCATGGGAAAAGGCTTTTAGTGATCAGAGTGAATGGAGAGACATGATGGAGAAATTTGATGAGAGCGAAGAGATAGTAGTGGAATGGGGGTTTGTTTAAGATGACGGTTCATTGTGCGCCGCCCTAGGGTATTGTGGTCCTGTTCTAGAACTTGGGGGATGGCACATGAGGAGTGTAGAATCCTAAACTTATGAATGCACCGTTGTGATATGTATCCATCACCCTCCTCCGATCTTAGATTATGAAACCGTACTTTGCCGTTCTTTGGTGGTTGTCTCGAGTTTCTCTCGTAAGCACATATTAAATTGAGTATAGGGGTTTGAGTTGTTTCGCAACCCAGTCCTGCCCTAGATGGTCTCTGATTCGTTCATTATTGGCTTATTATCTCTGCTAATGTCTCTTGCTATGTCTTTGACATTGTTTTGAGTAGTTTCACAGCCTCGATGCTTCGAGATATAGTGTCAATCCTAATATTTGTACAAGACAGAATTCAGTTCCTCCGAAATTGTTTTTGTCGTTCATTGAGAACATTCTGTTTTACTTATAAAATCAAGACATAAATGACAAAGTCATCCTGTGGGAGAAAGCAGGATTACTTTTGCACGATGATGTGCTATACGATTTCACAATTTGACAACAATGACACAAAGCATGGGCGTTCTTCTTTTCGATGATCCGAGGGCGAGTAATAGGTTTGGGTACAAGTATTATATATCGCCCGTCCTCTGAGACGTCACTCCTCGTTAAGGCAATCTAATACTTGGAGTACTCAATCCTAGTTTACACAATCCACGGACAGCCGAGATGCAATTTCTATGAAATTTGCGATTGGCCTGGCCATCAATCTTGACTAGAAATACATCTATGACTAATATTGACGTTGAACTTGGGGAGCAGCATTTAAATGAGAGCATCGTCCCTTATTTGTCGACTCAAGCTCAGACAAGGAACCAGGACGCCACATTGTCACCTGCTACTATCTCAGAACCCCTAGCAGCTTATATTATCACCACATCCTCTAAGTTGCAACTTGAAGCGCATACTTCTACTTCACCGTACGCTCTCTTAGGCAGCATAATGATGCTCTCAAAAATTCTGTCCACGGAGTATCATCCCAATTGCGAGAAGCAATGCCAAACCAAACCTTGAAACTGGGGATGACTCAAGTTTTTGACAGACGCATTCAAGTACGAATTTGTTGACACAAGACGCCTCGAAAAGAACACTTGGGCTATGCCTGATCGCTGGTACGTTGTAGAACTTCGACATCCGATCGCTTTTCGAGCCGGTTGGTTGGAGCGTTTCCAACTGACTCAACCATCCCTTGATCATTTGCGAGGAGATATTGATATAAGTCGCTCCACAATTGCCAATAATCGTGTTCCTCTGACCGACCGACAAGGATCCTACATGGTTATGACCAGGCCTATACTCTCGTTGCCTACACTAGAAACCCCACGCTTGGCTGACCTTCCCAGGCACAAAATTGAAACTGAATATACAGGGCGCCATCCAAACCCTTTTCTCTTTATCTTAGGATTCTTTAGATTCATATTCAGCAGCGCCGATGCTGTTTGGACTCATGTTCGAGATTAGCTTGATAATTTGTTAAGTATAGGAGCGATTTAGTAAATTGGCAAGAGAAAATTTTAGGTTACTATTTCTGTTCTCACAACTCTTTTTTTGAGCAATATAGCACTGAATTGACCGTAAGATATAATTGTGAAAGAAATATTGTATATTTCCAGAACTATTTCCAAAGCCTGCTCTCCTAAACTCTGAAGTTGTGCATTTCGGGCTGGGAAATTAAACACCAAGCATTTCAACGCCTCCACCAGATCCAGGCTACAGTCAGTGCAGCAGCTACTCCAAGACTCACTCCAAGCCAACTAGTGCTGTCCTCTTCATCAACTGTTGGATTTGTTTGGCTTCCATATTGCGGTTGCTCTAATGAGTTATTGTTTCCTTGATTCCAAACCAGAGGTTGAGAAGCAGAAAAAGAATCATTATGGTTCCACGTCTGTGGATGTGTTTGTCCGCTGGACGCATTTATATTCTCTTGATGGTCAAAATATTGCTGATATGATCCTGGGACCACAGGAATGGAGTAACGGTCGTGACCCTGCGAGGCAGAAATACCAGCAGTATCCAATCTAGAGTAGTGGTGTTGTGGAGTAGATATAGAGTAACCCCCGCCCGGCGAAGTTGAAAAGACTTGTCTATCATCAATTGTCGGACTCAGAGCAGAAGGAGGAGGAGCTCTCGGAGCCTGGGTTCTTGCGAGTATTTGTAGACGAGCCTTCGAAGTACGGACAACAACGTCTGTTTCGATATAGGCAGATTTGGGTAAACCTAGCTCATGAACCAAGTATTCATAGCTCAGTTCAGTAATCCTGAATCGGCAAGCTGGGGAGTTCCGCCACTTGTAAGAATGCAACTTGCTGATGTCGACTTGGTAGACATGCTTTAGCTGGACGTATGACTGCTTGTGTAGCTTTCTATTTTCCAGTCGTAGCTGTTTCAAATGACTATCTTGCAACTCATCGGAATCTGGATGATAGATAGAGAGGGAGTTTTCTAGATGCGGCCGTCGTAAGCGCTGGGCTTCATATTTTGCGAGAGTCATATCATTGAATGTAGTTATCTGAGGCTTTTTAGTAATAGCTTAAATGGTAGACGATGATTCCTTACGCAAACCACATCACAAACTAGATCACCAACAGTTGCTGACCCTTTTCTTTGTTGAATCTTGATGACCATCATAGGATGATTGTAGCCACCTTCGCCAAGCTCCTTGTGGACTGAACAACCTTCGCACGTACATCTGATATCACCATTCAGTGCATTTTTCGCCGGAAGCCAAACGATGCAGCCGATGCAGACTTCAGCAGGTTTAACTTTTGGTCGCTCATTCAGATGAGGCTCGCCGTGTTGCTTGAAATGTTCCATGATGTTGGTGGGTGTAGAATCATGTGTCAGGTCATGAAGCATGCTCACATCCGTACTTTCACTGCAGGTGCTAAGAGACGCGCATATGATGAAAGTAGTCGTACTTTATCGCTGAAATCCACCTCAAGAATTGGACGTTAAGTGTGCCAACATTGTTTTTAAGAACTCATTTGTGAATTCAGCCTTATGCGTTTGCACCCTCCATGCAGGTGGCCGAATCAAGCGCTCGGTGTACCGCAAACATCTCGGAATGATTGATTGGGCAAACGCAACCGATATTCTTAGGTCGCACAGTTATTGCGGGCCCTTATGGCCGCAATAGGATGTAGCTGTGGCGACCAGGTCAAACAGGCCTCAAAAAATGATGCCATCCTATCATGCAATTACTGCACTAATCGAAGCTGAATTTAGTTCATTCTTCTCGAAATCAAATCACAAATTGACTGATTATCCTTTAGACTACAGGAAAACTGGACGGCTTCGCGAAGTATTGAAGGACTTCTAATTCAAATGTCCTAGTATGATTAATATAGGAACCCTGTGCTCTCTCTTTTTCAACTGGAATGTCGAGATAAAGCATCATAAAGTGACTGTATGAACGACGAATTTGAATGTACACTGGTACATTTTCTTTGACAACTCGATTTTCACAGCACTTCTTGTTTACAAGTTGTTCTTCACCACGAAGTAGCATCGCCACAGAACCTTCATTATACTCTTGCTTCCATGCGACAGTATCTATGTACTTGATTGGCTCTCAGAACAAGGTAGAGAATCTGTAAAAGAATGATAAGAAGTATACAAAATGGCCCCCCAAAACATACTGAAGCTAACAACTCCTTCAGGCTGCTTGCTTTTATCTTTCAGCAAGATACATATGAAGTAGAAGCACAAAACAGGCCAGATATTGACTTGATGTAGGCTAGGATATTGGATCGTGTAACAAGAAACAAGCCAATAGACATCTACTAAGGTAAGCCTAAAAATACTTGAGTAATTACTACTAACTCAGTCCTTTTCGAAAGATATAATTTTATTCATCGACTGAAGTGAAGACAATGACAAAACAAGAGAAAGAACCTTATGCCGTTTATCTGCAGTCTCAAGTGCACAAGGTCGCATCTTGGATGCGGCTGTGACGAGCAGAGCTCGTCTCTTATCTCCACCTTGACCTAATTCCAAGCCCGTATCCGAAACAACCTGATCTCTGGGCCCGGTCATCTTGCCCTCCAGTTTTGTGACTCATCAGGAATTAACCCTGTCTTTGTATGCTTACCGCACCAGGCATTATTCCTTGCTCAAGAAAACAGAAAGTGGTAACTGCTGAGCAGTATTACACAGCAGGGCTGGGAATATATATAATTCTTTCTGTGATTACTGTTCGACCTTTGACTTCGACTACTAAGCACCAAGGAGTAATCTGTCTGAGATTTTTTAGCCTGGTAAGATGCCCACAAGAGAGATGGGGCAAGAGCCACGGTGGTATGGAATAAGAGTGTCTTCGAACCCCTAAAAGCTATCTTGACCTTCGAGATCCTGATGTCTGAACTATTTTCGTTGACCTTGAAGATATTCCCTAAAGCTTCTTCCTGACATAGAGATAAATTATGGAAGGTTTGATATCGGGCTGCTTGATTCTTCAAGCACTTTATGAAGCACTAGGTTTATTCTCCCCACAAAGCTCACAAAGCAGCGAGAATCAAACTTGATATTCTCAGATAGATTGAAGAGTCTACCATCTTCTCCTTCTGGAGGAAAGACAGTCAAAATTATCTTCTCGGCAAAATGAAAGAATTTACCAACATTATCTTTTAGGTTACAGAGGGTTTACTTTGCTATCCTAGATAATATAGGTTAATATATGCAAAAATCTCTACATGTGGCCTACCATGCCGCCATATCCAACATGATCTAGGAATATCATCTTAAGCACCATCACCGGTGAGATCTTGGTGCAATTCTCCACTCAGAAATTTGCAAAGGAAATAGAGCCTATTAATAGGTACGGTGATACCTGATATCATATTTGCTTTTGGCAGGTAGCAGAGCTGAGCTCAAGGTAGCCTGGAAGGCAGACCAGGAGGTAGACAAGCTAGGAGGGTTAGAAAACTATATTGATATATATTCTTCTGTCGAGGAATAAAGGAAAAAATGACAAAGAATTGAGAAACTTTCTCTCCTGCTCGTGTGGCTTTATGACATTCTTACGTGCCTCATATCAATAGAGCCAAAAGAAAATCATTAAGTAGTTAAAGGCCGCAATACACCATTTCAGGATATACCATGTCGTGGAAAGGAGAAACCAGATTATTCTCCCTATCCGTTGGCAAAGTGTGTAAATCCACATATCAACTGGATAACAGACCCACATTCCCTTGTTCAACGCTCGGACAGTTTGTCCAGAGTACGGGACCTCATGGTTGGAAATATAACCAGCTGAGACTGTTGATCCGTAGTACGCGTTTTCGAAATCAGCCGAGTCCCCAAATTCGTTGTAAGAGGACTCATATCCCGAGTATTGTAGAAATGTGGACACGTATGCGCTTCTATTGCCAGATGGCGGTTGCCTCTCTCGCGGCTTGCCGTTCATATGATGAGATCTTTTGGACTTCTGTGCGATGGTTTCAGTCTCAACATACTCATGAGGCATGAATCCAAGAAGGTCCATGAGATCCTGATAACTCTTCTCGCAGAGTCTGTACTTGTATGTCGGAGAACCATATGCTCTGAAGGAACGTAGGTAACCTTCGTCAACTCCATAAATGTGTGATGTTTCAACATATAATTGTTTCGTGAATGTATCGTTTTCGAGAAACAGTGGCTTGATTCCATTCTCTGTCATTTGCGAGACAGGCTCTGAACCTGGATAGTACACTGGTATTGACTTTTGGAGACGGTGCTGTCTGGTTCTTCTCTGGGGGATTATGCTAAGGTTTGTCAAATTGTATGGCGCCAGCTGTCTATCCGTTAGCAAAGACACTTATTTCTAAATCGTGAAATATACATACACAGAGCACAGCGTATTCGGAGACTGCTTTCCCGTAAGTGTACCTTTTCCACATTCCAATGACTAGAACGGGATGGTTGTAACCCTCTTCATTGAGCTCCTCGCAATCTAAACCCAAACACAATGGAGAGATGCATTTTATCCCGCCATTAAACAAGTCTTTAGGAGGCAGCCAGATAATACATCCGACGCATAATCCGTTCTCTTTTACCATCTGTCGATACGGCGGTCTAGCCAGTTGAGAATTCTCCATTATACATTCACTTGAAGAAACCTTCTAATTGCGCCCAAGACAATAGAGCTAAGTACCACAGCATCCGATGCAGAGCTATAGACTTTTGGAATAATTGCAATATTGAAACGATTCTAGAATCTTTAACAACATATGTGGGATAAGTTGCGGTCCTCGGTGATGTTTGCTGAACACATGCAGGTTGTCATTTCGCGGGCCGGCGGCTAACGAATAGATGAAAAGCGACGGAACGATTGGCTTACATTACTCATTGCTTGCAGACTTGAGCGCTTTGGGTCGCATTCTGAGCGAGGCTCAGATGATAGCCATTTATATTCGTGGCCTGAACATGTTCGGAGGCCAGCTACCTTACAAATCTGATACTGGCCGTATGCCGAATACTTGTGCCAGGCGGGGCCCGGCTCTCGTTTGGTGTCGCGAGGCAGACTAAGGCTAGCCCAATCCTCTGAGGTTGGTGGTATGAGGCTAAAGCCAGTAGCGCATACCAACGTTTTAGCACTCAGATGGAAATGCTAATGAGATTTATGTTTGCACTCTCGATCACAGTGCGATCAGAGAAATGTTTTAAAATCTTCGCTTATATAGTGGGTCAGCTTTAACGAGGGCAAGCTCCCGGTCCGTGCCCATGGAGCGCCTAAACGAGCAAGCTAATCTCTCCTAAAAGCTCTCGTTAGCGGACACTTGCATTACATTTCCATCGCACCTTTCATAATCTAGAATTTTTAAATTCATAGGGACCACTCATTCCATCCTTGGTGTTTCACCTCAAGAGTGGATCGTAAAACCCGCCGTAAATCCACCATCTAAGTCGTTGCTATACTAATACAACCCAAGCTTTATTATCTTATCGAGAAGAGAAGAATTTTACTTGATCTCTATTCTAAATAATAGAATTATTATTTTCAGTCTCTTGAGAATTAAGAACTATTTACTTCTTTCTCCCAAAATTTAGAGGAATGAGTGGTGATGTATGGCGAGTAAACCGATAAAATCTTACATTGAGGAACAATATTGTTAAGATGAAGCTTTGTACGAATTCTAATGATATATTCATATAATTCTGTGTCACGAAACACTTATTTTCTTGTATAGTTTCTCCTTCAAACCCCCCTTCCTTGCAATTTTTCAACTCACTTTAACTCCGGCGTATCCCCAAAACACATCCCCATATAAGCCTCCGGATACCTAGTCCCCACCACCTCCACCCCCTCAATCAACCCCCTAATCTCCCTTACCTCCTCCTCACTCAACACTACCTCCAATGCCCCCAGGTTTTCCTCTAGATACTTAATCTTCTTTGTCCCCGGGATCGGAATCACATCATCACCCTGCGCCAACAGCCACGCCAAGCTGAGCTGTCCCGGGGAGCAATTTTTGCGAGTGGCGATGGCGGAGAGTGCATCGACGAGGGCGAGGTTCTTGGGGAAGTTCTCTTCAGAGAAGCGCGGCGCGTGGAAGCGGAAGTCGGTGGGGGAAAAGTCGGAGCGGGAGCGGACTGAGCCTGTTAGGAAGCCGCTAAAGGGGGTGTGTTAGTTTGATGGATAGATACGGAGTGAGAGGGGGGAATGTAGTATGAGAAAAGGAGGACAAACCGGCCGAGAGGGCTGTAAGCGACTGTTGCTACGCCAAGCTCTCTGCATGTTTTGAGGAGGGCAATGTTGGGGTCTTCGATGTCGAGACAAAAGGGGGAGTATTCGATTTGGACGGCGTCAATGTGGTGAATTGCACAGGCGCGACGGAGGGTTTTGGCTGAGACTTCGGAGAGTCCTAGGTACCTGATCTTACCCTCGCTATTTCAGGTGTCATTAACTCATGTTCAAACGACGTAAGGGGCAGAAGGGACGAAGAGAGGAGTTCAACCCACCTTTTCAACTTAACCATCTCCCCCACCGTCTCCTCAATAGGCGTGACCCCATCCACCCTATGACAATAATACAAATCCACACACTTCACCCCGAGTCTACCTGCACTCTTCTCCCACGCGCTCCGTACATACTCCTTTGTACTGTTTATAGTCACGCTCCAGTCTGCACCAACAACATTGCCAAACTTCGTCGCTAAGAAAATATCATCTCTCTTCCCTGTCCGCTTGAACCACTTCCCTACAAGCTCTTCGGAATCCCCGTAGATGTCTGCGGAGTCCCATAATGTCTCGCCGAGCTCATAGGCGCGGTCGAGAACTTTGAAGCGTTCGGAGTCAGAGTCAACGGCGCCGTAGTAAGCGGAGAGTCCCATGAGACCAAAGCCAAGGGCAGGAACGAGTGGACCGTTGCGGCCGAGTTTGCGGAGAGGAAGTTGGACTGGAGCTGACATTATGCTCTTAATTCTAACTTGTGGTTTTTGGAGTATTGTAGAAGTGTTGAGATTGCGACGTGTTCATGGTGTTGAAAAGACAACATTGAAGCAGAAACAAGCAGAACTATATACTCCCTTCAACTCTACAACGAAATTCGCAATGAAGTGGCGATTAAATTATCCTCCATTCTTAAAACCGATATCTACATGTCTAAAATTATCTCCCAAACTTTGGCGGCATTCCGAGCTAAACGAGTGATGGCCGAGAATTATGTCCGATCCTCCGTCACCAAAATTGGGGTTCGATAGCAGACCGAAAAGCCCATCATCAACAATTTTGTGGGTCAAAACACAGCGTGAAATCTTAAATACACTCTAGGAATAGCACAATTGGGTTTGTGATGCAGCAGATGTGGGTTGTAGCAGCCGGAAGGTGACACCAATTACTCGATGTCATATCTTTAAAATCGCCTCCAATAAAAATGTGTCCACTTCATGCAGGAACGTCCGCGCTTCTCTACTTCGGGCATTTTTGGTCATCCTGCATGCATGATTCTAAGAACTCGGTAAGCCACACCTTTATGCTTCTATTCGCACACGGCTGACACTGTTGTGATAACTTTCAGTAGATTTGAATGAAGTAAGTATCTACTACATATTGTAAACACTCATGTCCTTGCCTCAAGCAAGTATAAGTCATCCACATGTCAAATCCATTTTCCTCGCCATTTGCGTATACATGCCATATGTATACATGTCCATTCAAGAGAGACGCAATAATTGCAGTATGAACACACAAGGAGAGCCTTTCCCCAACCCCCTTCTTCAAAATCAAGATTCAAAAAATTGCTTCATGGAAAATTTTCGGAGGGTCGGAGTTCATACCAAGCCTGGCGGTATTAATTGCTGTCTGCATATACACAGCCCTTCAACTAAAACACATAATGACCATCAATCTGTCGACCATCTGCAGCAAGTCACAAAGTCCGGCCACAGGAAGCCATCTATACACACATATGTTTCTGCTTCATAATCGTGCTCGATTTTGTAACCATCACGCATAATAATACATCACAGGTTCCATCATAGGATTCGGTTTAGGCAGTGATGCAGGAGGTGCGAACGCGCCCCCATATTCTAATATTCGTTTTCGGCTGAGAGGTGGGTTCGAAGTAGGCGACTGTGTTGGTGTTGAAGATATTGATTGATATTGCATTGATTGACGTTGCATTAGAGCTATCCTTTCATAATAAGTCAAATTCGGTGCTGAGATTTGTGGGGGAAACGATTGAATTTGCGGAAGAGGAGCTGGTAATGAAGAGGGCGGTAAAGCTGGAGCTATACGTTGGGGGGATGAAGGCCAACTCGGTGAGTATGAGCGACTGCTGGGAGGCTGAGGCCTTGATAGTGGCTGGATGTTCGAAGATTGAGGCCATGGTGGATGTGAGTACTGTGGTTGTAACGGTTGAGGCTGCAACGCTAGACGAGGCCGCAATCGAGGGAATTTGAACGAGCGGGTAGGAGGGCTGATTGCAACTTGTTGGTCACTTTGGCAATATGAGGGGACAACTTCCGGTGATACACTTGGGAATTGTGGTGAGGTAAGTTGAGGCGCTACAGGGGAACCGCATGATTCTGAAGGGCGAGGTATTAATGTCGAGCGGGAAGCAGGGTGATATGAGGTTGGCGATGTGCTTTGGGGGTGAGAATTGAGTGTTGGTTTCGTATGATCATTCATGGAGACTTCAAGAGTCGCTGGAGGTATATAATTTGTATATAGTGGTGGGTGGACAACATCATTCAACGTCGCAAATGCTGGTGAAGAAAAAGTGAAATTGGAAATGAACAGTGGTGTCGATTCATCAGACGCTGAAGGATTCAGATTATCTTCGTCTTCCGGGCGTTGAGAATTCTGTTCGCATAGTCTCGATTGCCTTTGGGAGTTGTTATTCGTTGTATCCTCTTCTTGGGGAATAATTTTGCCCTCTTTGGATGTCGTTGTAGTTGACCAGGGATCTTTTAGCTCAGTCATCCCACAAGATGTCTTCTTCTGCCTGTATCGACTTGGTCTTGGCGGTACCTTTGGTGCTCCATTCACATGAGTTCGAACTTCTTCTGATATTTCTATTGACGTGGGAGCGATTAATGCGGGGACGTCTGGAGAGTTTGAAAGCATCCTCGCCCCATACGATTTCCTTTGAGCAGATGCCTGCTCAGGTGGTTTCGGTGGCTCTCTTTTTGGTTCTTCTGGTTCTTTGTCGGGGACGAATCCAGTTAATGACGAGTCTAAACTTGAGCTCGATAGATTCATGTTGAGTATTGTCATTGATCCTTCAGGAGATGTTATTTGAATAATTGCCTCAGATGGCTTCTTCTTCTTGACTGGGCGTGGCGGAATGGGTGGGGGCCTTTTAGGCTTCATCAAAGTGGCATCTGCCGTTATTGACTTTGGTCTAAAGGTAATTCTCGTAGATGCAGTTTGTTGCGTTGATCCCAAAGCGGGCTCTGGCATCGTAGTCGTTTCAGAGGCAGACCCCTCTTCAGCTGTCAATTCTGCCGCGAGCGTTAAATAAGCCAACCCTTCTTTAGCGAACATGTTGTTCTCCTTTCGCTCCATTATTTCTTGGGCTTTTCGGCTTGGACGTTCACTGGATTTATCGGCTACCGGAACTAAGTCGTCCGTCTCCATTTTCGATACTTCGTGATATTGAACGTTACGGTGTATGCTGTCTGCCTGCAACTCGTAGATAGTTTGAGCAGAAGGCACTGGGTCGGCTGGTAATTCGACAGTACTGTATGACCCCAGTCCAGTTGGCAACTCCACAGTGGCAAAATTTGGGAGTGGTATCCTTGTTCCACCAGTTTTTATGTGTTTTAGCTGTGGACCGACCACTATTACCACAAATTTGACAACTTTTAGGAATACACCAGCCTTTCATTACGAAGAAATTTGCCCATAGGAACAAGAATACTATCCCAGCCACAACACTTCCCCAAATTTCTCTTGTCTCTGCTGAATCGCTAAGGTCGGAATTGCTTCGCGTTGAGATGCGGCTTGTAATGATTGGGAACGGGCCAAATATCGTGGGATATACAGTTATATGAGTCTCTGAGGAAGGTGAGCTCTATCCTTGTCGCGTGCTTGAAATCGTAGATTTGGTCAACGTGCAAAATGTAAGTCCAGTGCTAGCAATGCTTGTATGAATTGCTACTAGTGTCGAAGGTTCGATTATTGAGGCTGAGGGATTGGTGAAAGTTGACTCAGTCCTTGGGGTTGGAATTGTATTTAACGAGCTTCTTAGGTCTATATCTTTTCGGGGCACAATTTTCGCGTCCTGAGGTAAGGCCTGGAAGTCTGTTCCTTTCTCTGATGAAGAGAGTTGGAGCGCAAAGTCATTGATTAAGCCGCAAAATAAGACGAAATACCCCCCAAAAATTGCATGAAATTAGACAGGCAACAAACGCTCAACGTATCTTCTCGTTATAATGCTACCGGTGGTGGTTTGCTCTCTGATTATATGTTGATGAGGCCTACCCGGACACCACTGGCCATCCTCCTAAGTATCGTGGAGCGGATCGTCGAGAGCAGATTCGATTCTTGGGCTGTCTTTTCCACCAAGTGAAATGACCATCTCAATGGAAATGATGTTTGTTGTAGTAGAGCCTCGCATCCAGTATATCGGTTTGTACGGAACTGACCTAATAAATGGTGTTCAAAAGTTTGAGGTAAGATGTTGTAGGATCAAATTAAAGAGCGCGGAGATTATCAGGCAGCAAAGCAGAGGGTAATTGCGGCGTGCGAGATGGAGGATCAGAGCATGCAGCATAGCAGTGCTGCCAACATCGCCATTCTGAATTGTAGCTCCATGATTGGCTTGAAGCGTGCTCTGCCCCGTTGGCAACCTTATAGAGACCGGAATGACGTGCAGCTACGATATTAAGCTACGAAAAGACTTTTACCGGTGATGAGGTAGGCGTGAGATAGAGTTCAAGAGGATCATGCAAGCGAGCTGGTCGCTCTGCTACTCTATGGATTTCAGAATGCGAACCTAAAAAAAAGTCGACACTTAACATAAAATTGTTTCGAGGACTATACCACAGAAGAATACTCCAAATTTGATAACCCGTTATATTCCCCAATTTAAAAGTAGAGCAGAACCGTCAACTTTAGTGAAGCAACTGGCCTCCTAGTCAGCGGGAAATGAAGGATCAAAATCAAGCTTGAAATGGACAACATTTCCAAGGGATCGAGCGCGTTGGTGGCAACGGATGCTTATGAAGATAATAAAATATAGCGAATGGGATCATTCTGAGGCTGGGTAGCTTGTCACAACTGCGGTGTCACCAACACCAACATACAGGGACTGCAGGTCTCCATTCCTACGCCCTCAATTCACGTTTCAGAGAGCTGCTCTGCGCGAGCCGACCCCCGTACGCCGTATGCAATCTGCTCAAGGGTCAGCTCAGCGAATTTCTCCATGGTGTCCCACACCAAAATTTCAAGTTCGGGAGATTCTCGAGTATCCGCCTCCCAATTGTGGTCATATTCTTCGAGTGAAGTCGTCTCGACGCTTAAATCCTGGCATGGTACGAGAACATCTATGGATGAGGCGTGCTACCAACCTTCCACCTTCCAACTTCCACCTTCCAACTTCCAACTATTACAAATCAATTTGGCCGTTAGTCAGGCAGCTGTGCCTCTGTATGGAGACTAATGTTGTGATGAGATGAGTGGAAAAGAGACGTCGTCAAGCTCACTAAGTACGGATATTCTAGGGAATGAAAGGATAAATATTTGACCGAAAATATTATCTGAATGAGGCTTAGCGTAAAGAGTCACGTGATGCTGAATTATGGGCTTCCGTCTTGGCTGCACTCTATTTCGTCCCTTGCATTTGTCATTTATCTTTCCTAATGTATACTTGGTAGCAAAACGCAAGATAGCTCTTGACATAATTGTCTATTAAGCTACAAGAGTAATGTATTTCTACATTTTTTTACTTGCTACAGAAATAATTCTCGACCACACCTAGAATATCAACTAGTGTGCAAAATATGCCGGCAGCAACTAGCTTCGCTGACGGAGGCGCCTCCGCAGGTTTCTGTAGTCTGGGCCTTTACCCTTTATGCTCTTTCGTTCCTTCTTGCTCTGACGTCGCCAATATCAATGGCCGTGTTGACGATCTAGTGCTTCAGCCATGCCTTCTGAAGCTTTATATGTTTCCCTGCCCTCATGAGCTGCGCTTAATGCTCACCGATCTCAGAGATAACTTGATATGAATTAAAGATTGCAATCATTGGGAGTCTGAGTATTGAACCGGTTTCGACAGGCGCCAGATGCCTCCGAGCTGTTTTTGAGGACCCCTCTCCACTAGCATCAGCAAGATTGACAACTCAACAATTGTTTGATGCGGACATCTCGTCCTCGCAACTTTTCCAAGGTGCCCGTGCCAGACTAACGGTGCCTCTAGAGAACTTTCCTCGTGGGGTTGTATGTCTTCATCATGAGCTCGAAAAAAGACTCGGTTTCTCATATTCAGCGATCTTTACTACCGAAAAAAGAAAAGGAAACTGGGACAACATCATCACCCCCACCAGTTGATGCTCCCACCAACAATTCCAACTCCAACTCCAAATTCGAAGAAATTGAGCACTCAAGAGCGCCCAAACGAAGATGCATTTCCAATGCTTGCATGCCATGTCGCAAGCGCAAATCCAAGGTAAGTGCGCCAAAAAGTTGCGCTATTGCGCAATGCCTTACAACGCCGAGCTAATAATGTATTTTCGTTATAGTGTGATGGTGTTCACCCATCGTGTCACGCTTGCTCTATCGTCTATGGCTCAGAGTGTTTCTATGACATCGATAGCGACCATCGAAGGAAAGGAGCTCTCAAACGAGACATCGCCCAGCTGAGCGCAGACTTGGGGCCTCGAAATGACATACTTGATGCGATACGAAAGAGCTCAGAGGCCGATGTGGATGACATAGTACAATTAATACGATCAAATCCAGACGAGAGTTGGGAAACAATTGCGAAGAGTGTGAAAAAAATAAGCTCCGCTACGGTCGAAAGGAAACCATCCTGGTATCTTGAAGGAGAGTTGGACGAATTCTCCATCGAAACATCCACTAAACCTGGAGAACCCCGCCAGTATGGACATACCTCAAATCTCCATCTTCAGGAAGACCAGGATACTCCAGGCCCAGAGATTACTCAACTGGGTAACTGGACCAATGTCACCAACAATCACGAGCTTATCAAACATCTTCTAGATGTGTATCTTTCCTGGGCACATCCATCATACATGTTCTTTTCCGAAGAAATATTTCTACACGGTATACAGGATCGAAAATTGAAGTATTGTACACCGTTGCTCGTCAATGCTGTGTTGGCCGTCGGATGTCACTTTTCGGATCGACCAGAGGCGCGAGCGGACCCGAATGATCCGCCATCTGTTGGAGACCATTTCTATACTGAAGCTGATAGACTACTGCGAGAGAGCACTCGCCCCTGTCTTACCACAGTGCAAGCATTAGGCTTGATGTCCTTACATCAAGCAATGAATAATAAGGACAGTAGTGGGTGGAGCTTGATGTGTCAAGCCATCGGCATGGTCATTGAGCTTGGTTTACACAAGGAGACCCTACCTAATGGCAAAATCACCCCTTCAGAAGTTGTTGCTAGGCGAGTCACGTTTTGGGGGACCTACTTCCTTCAGACAGCATGGACTATCTGCGTAGGCCGCTTGTCGTTACTCCCAAGAACGGCCATCAGAACAGGCAGGCCTACGCTGGTAGACCAACTGGAAATGAAGATCTGGAAACCTGTTGGCCATCCAGGATATTCTGGTGGAGCGTCCCCTCTTGCGCAGCCTGGGTTTGCTTACACTATTTTGCTGCACTCTAGTCTACTCTGTGAAATCGTCGATGATATTGTGCACATGTTCTATGCACCCCGAGACCGCATCACTAGTCGCAAGTTACAGCTGTATCACAACAAGCTTCGGGAGTGGTATGTAAACTTACCAGATGCACTTCGCATCAAATACACCGGTCCCAACTTGCCACAGGTCATTTGCTTAAAGTAAGTCTCGTGCTCATATTACACCCGGTAGTTAACATTTTCTAGTGTATACTATCACAATTGTGTTATTCAGCTCTTCCGGCCTTTTATGAAAGTTTCTTTCGTACAGGCTACCGCCACCCCAAGGCAGATTTGTATTGACTCAGCCACCCAGATGTCGGATCTCATAGCTATGCACAAACAAATTTACGGTCTCCGCCGAGTGAGTTACCTGTTCGCACATTGTAGTATGACAGCCGCCATTATCCACCTTGTTACACTATCCACGCCAAATATTCCGCCAAAAATGTTAAAACAGACGGAAAAATATGTGGCGGACATCGTGTATGGTTTGATCGAGATGCACCAAAGCTTCCCCATTGTGGAAAGATATCTCAAAGCCATCAGGGCGTTGACTCTGAAATGGTTGCAAGATGTCCCAACGACAATACAGGAAGCGATGCAAGATGCAGAGATAAGTTCCCCCAAATCGACCGAATCTGCGGTCGACAACATCTCAGCACAGGCCATCCACCAAGCGACACAGGCAAATCAGGAAGGGTTGGGTCCTCGCAAAGCATCCGTACCTGCTCTCGTGCCTATGGCCATGGGCATGCAGCAAAATCAGAATATGTCTATAGCTAGCCAGCCTCCAACTCAACACCAACAACAATACTATTGGACTCCTTTCCCCAACACTACAGATGATGGCATGCCACTGGAATTACCCTCAGATCCTAATCAGCTTATGGATATCTCAAATATGCTCGACTCTGGTGTTAACGGCGATTGGCCAGAACTAAATCGCGATGGTTTCACTTTGAGCAGAGAGGACGAAGCTGCGCTTTGGGGTTTGAATTGGGACCAGGTCCCTCAAAACGGCCAGGCTTGATTCACGGCGCTTTGCGTCTGTCGCTTTCATTTTGGGAAACAAAGTTTCAAACCAGGTCCGATGCAAGCGCTCTACTTGGCGTATACGAGGACATTAAAAAAGAGCGCGTACATGCTGAACAGAGGCTCGGTTCCTACGTTTCGAGCAGGTGTATAGTAACTTACCGTCGGTAGTTCATTTGACTGTGTGTCGGCTATGATACCCTACTGTAATAAGAAATAGACGTTAATAAATAACACGTTGAGAGCACTGAATAAGAGCTTGTCTTCTTTCTGTGCCGAAACTTTTCGTTTAGAATTTATCAACTTTAATTTGAGCAGTGATTTACCCCTGTTAGATCCTATTTATCATTTGGGCTTGTCAAATATTGGGATCATTGTAACATATTTTTTCGAACCCATTTCTCGCTTAAAGAGCAACATCTATCATCCAAAAGAGATCTAGTAGGTTTAGTAACTGAGTTATCTTGGCAGACTACTAGAGCTCTGAGATGGATAACTTTTAAAGTTGTATCGACAAGGTAAATAAGCTCGCAGAAAGCTTACTTTCAGCGCCGTATTGGATTTGTAAATAACGAAAAGTGTGCTAGAGGATCTATATTTAGTTACACACTTAATTATTTGCCCTCTCCTCTGTGTTAGTATTACAAATTATAAAAGATAGCTAGTGGCTCACATGCAGGGTGCTTTCCAATGATCTATGTTACTCTTTTATATGCCTTCTTATTGTTGCTGTCTTTGGATGAGGTTTTTGAAGAACGAAAACACGACCATGTCCGTTGCGACCATACGAAGATGGCTCGAAGCCTGAAGAGGGTTTCGAGTGAGGAGAGAAATGAGACAAGGGTCTCTTCTAGGCATCAAGCAAATAGGAAAGAGGATGTGTTTATCCTGAAGCAGGGTTTCGCTTCCTTTCGATGGCAACCCCGCATCCTATCTGCAACTTTGATAAATCTATTTCTAATAAGCATAATTCTATTTACTTCTACTTATATCTATTATTCTTTGTAATTCTAGCGTGAAGCAGATGCTCAAGATGTCTAACATAATCAGGCTTCTCATCCTCACAATTGGGCTCCTCCCTCGACTAATCCTCGCCCAATCCCGATCCCTCCAACCACTTCCCCTATCCCGCAACGGTCGCTGGATCGTCGATGCAAAAGGTGCACATGTACCATTCATCGGTATCAATTGGCCCGCACATCTCGACACCATGCTACCAGAAGGTCTTCAATATCAATCTATTCCTAATATTGTGCAAAGAATCTCGGATACGGGGTTTAATTTTGTGAGGTTGACGTTTGCCGTGGAGATGGTGGATGATATTTTGGATAGGGGTGGCGATGTGGAGATGAAGGATGCGTTTACGAAGGCGTTGGGCGGTGAAGAGGGGAAGAAGGTACTTGGACGGGTTTTGGAGAGGAATCCGGGGCTTAATGCCAGCAGTACTAGGTTGCAGGTAAGTTATGTTCTATTCACCTGCAAGAGTCTCGGGATTAAGAAGATGCAATGCTAATACTGTTAGGTCTTCGATGAAGTTGCTGCTGAACTTGCAGCACACAACATATACCTTCATCTTGACAACCACGTCTCGAAGGGATACTGGTGCTGCAGTCTAACAGACGGTAATTCCTGGTTTGGAGACACTTACTTTGACACGACGAAATGGACTCGTGCTCTCGCTTACATGGCTTCCCATGTAAGTCCACTTTATCTACCATCCTCTAGTCTTGATATTCTGAAATCAACACTCACTGCATTCGCAGGGCAAAACAAACTGGCGAACTTTCACCTCAATTGGTTTACGGAACGAACTTCGTCCTGCAACTACCAGCGTATCAACACTACTTTCCTACAAATGGAGCACTTACAAAACACATATGACAACTGCCGCTTCAGCGGTATATACCGCCAACCCATCCCTTCTAATCTTCTTCTCCGGTCTCGAATCTGATTTTAATGTTGCCCCTTTAGTAGCAGGGACAACACTTCTCGATCCAAGCTTCAAATTAGATGTTTCCACCTACGAGTGGAAGAACAAATTTGTTTTAGAACTTCATGAGTATGACCAGAAAATATCTGGTTTGTGCCCTATCTACAAAGGAATCTTGAACACCTTTGGTGGCGATGCAACGACCAGGACAATTGGTAATGCACCTGCACCGTTGGTGATTGGTGAGTGGGGTGGCAGTATGGCGGATGCAAACGTGTGGAATGGACCGTATATTACGTGTTTGGCGGAATTCATGGTTGAGAGGGGATTGGGATGGGCGGTGTGGGTTGTTGCTGGGAGCTACTATGTTAGGGAGGGGACGCAGGATTATGACGAGAGTTATGGTGAGAAATCTTCCGTCTTGATAATAACAATAAATTTCTTGAGAGGGATTCTAATAGATTGCAGGTCTTCTGGATCATACTTGGAGTGGATATAGAGGACCAAGGTCTATTGAGGTGATTAAGAAATTGATCGCTGATACATATAAATACTATGGGCAATAGTTCAAAGGGATTGATTGTTGATTTGGGTTTGCTTCTACAGTAGCGGACACTACAGTAAGATAAACAGAGATAAGATCGAGAGTCGAGTGGATATTCCTAATTTTATTTAAGCGAGGGTAGGAAGGTATGCCACGTGATTCCGAAGCTCTAGGTCCGTTGTACCAAACAATTTCCTGCTCAAGCACTCAGGTTTGGACGGATCCAACGGATCCGAAGATGTCTCGTTGCAAATCACTTCCTAAAATTCATCAGCACAACATCCACGAATTCGGGGAAGTGCCGCATCTATACAAATCATCAAAACTAATTATATATACACAGTGCCTCGGCGGATCTCACTTCATATACTTAGCGACTTCTTTCTCACTCCATTTCCACAGCTTTTTTGCCTCGCCCTTGTCCATACTAGCCCAAGTTCCTTGCCCACCAACACCAACTGGGGTATAAAATTCACCTCCTCTCACTTCTCCGACACCGTCACCTTTTCTCCCTACTGCACCCCAAAGCTGGCCTTTTGCACCACTCTCTGGATCCTCGAAACCCACCACCGGTATCAACTTACCAGCTGCCTTGAGCCAGCCTGCCACACGACCCCAATTACTCGCAAACCCAAATGTTGCAGACCACAGTCCAGTACTAATCACGCCTGGGTGTATTGAGACACAGGTAATCCCGTCCTTCGCATACCGTGCATCGAACTCCCGAGCGAAAAGCGCATTGGCAAGTTTGCTCTGCCCATATCGATATAAAGCTGGCAACGACCACGAACTTCCCGCCTTCTTGAGCGTGTTGTAATCGATTCCCCACCAAAGGCTCATCGCCATGCCCGCCGAACTCAAAACCACCACTCTCACATCCGCATCTTCTATTTGTGCGGTAGATTGCAATACTGGAAGTAGGAGTTCGCTGAGAAGGAAGTGTCCAAGATGGTTGGTGCCGAATTGGATCTCGTAGCCGTCTTCTGTGAGACCAGGTGGGATGAGCATTATTCCAGCATTCAGAAATAAAATGTCTATTCTCTGGGTTCCGCGCTTGAGTTCGGTAGCACATTCACGCACTGAAGACAGGGAGGAGAGGTCGCATTGTATGTGTGATATTGGGCAGCAGTTCGAGACTCTTGACTTAATCTGTGAGATCGCAGAGCTCGTCGAGGAGGCATTTCGCGAGAGAATGTAGATGTGCGCGGGGTTGTGGGGAGCAAGTCGAAGGACAGTCTCTGCTCCTAAGCCAGCATTGCCTACAAGAAGATTAGATATTGCGGCGGGGAAATTGGGTTTTTGGGATAGTGTCTACCTCCAGTAATAGCTATTACCTTACCAGCGAGATCAGGAATGTCCTTCTCTGTGTCGAAGTCGACAGCTGGTCGTGAGAGAAACCCGTACAGCATTTTGTATGTGCAACGTGCTGATACACGCGAGGCCGAGGTTCAGGAGCGGCAGAATCTCAATTTGGGGATGTAATTGTAGCTTTTGATTGGCTACAGCTTAGGGCGGCATCCAACTACACATCTTTTGACAATTGGCCTGTGCTTGGAACACCATCCACATGATATAGCTTTACGAAACGTACAACGTCGTCTAAACATTCTGTGATTGATACTCAAACGTTATATGGTTGGGAATCAATGGGTTCTCCGTAAGCTGACAGATAATTGCTGAGGTCTGATACTCTAACCCTACCAATCTATCCTTCGCTCATTAAACTTTACTATTTTTCACTTCCTCTTCTGACCAAGTCCTCGGAGTTGTAACACCAAATCCCATGCCAAAAAGTCCCCAAATACAAGGCGGATCTTCAGGGCCTGGTGGACTGACTTCCACTCTCCAATATACGGCTCTCCTACCACCAAGCCAAGATTGCGCTTGTATCTTCTCATAGTGACCAGCGGCCGAAGTATCATGTTCCTTGTTGATATGCTTACGCACATCCGTAACATCTCGACGGATGAAAGGACACTTCTTGCACTGAAATGCTTCTACCACACGTAGGGCTCTCAAGGAGGGCGAGCCATCGGATTTACTTCGCAGATCTGAGATCCCCAGTGATGGCAACGTAGATAGTAGCGAACGGACGTGTGCCCGGAGGTCGGTGGGTAGATTGTGTTGTTTTCGCAAGTGATCTATGAGACTCTTAGGAAGGACAGCATTTTGACATAAGAGGCATACTGGCAGGCCAAGGGGATCATCGAGTAGGGTGAGGAATGGCTTCAATTGGTCAGGAAGTACAGGCGATGGACTTTTCGGCAATTCGGCGGAAACGGTATTGACTGGATTTGACATCTAGCTGGGAACTTAACACTGATGAAAGGTATGTGGTCAAAAGAGGTGCGTAGGTTGTTAGTTGTTCCGAGCCGTATGGTTTTAGTCCACGTTGTGATGACAAAATTTCTGTCTTGGCCAATCATATCGAATTTAGCCATCGTCGCCCTTACTTCTGGACTAGAACCATCAAACCAGGACTAGAACCATAAAAACAATGAGCAATATCACGCCGAAGTAAGCTCGGGACATCCATCTTACAAAGTTCATTATCAAGCAGAAGATTAACAAGAACGAGGGTGATGCCTTATCATCACTCATATATAAGAGTACTTGCCCCTTGATTCTTTTAGTTATCAAAGTCAACACACATACTCACTCAATTCCGCGGGCCAAACTTCTCACATCATGGTCAAGATTGCAGTAGCTGGTGGCTCTGGCCGTAAGCCAGACCTTCCTTCTCTAACCTTATTTCATTCCACCTTGTAGTCTCCCAAACTAATACCAGACTACACAGAAATTGCCTCGGAAATCGTCGAAAGGCTAGCAGCAACCAAGAAGCATGAGATCCTGATCATCTCTCGCAAGGTAGAAAAAAATTCTTCAGTTGCAAGCAAGAATTCCACCCAACAACCTCAATAGCTGACCTGTCTACAATCAGGACCCTGCTACCGCGACTGAAGAGAGACCTGGCGTGACTTGGGCCAGGACGGATTACACAGACAAGGCCCAACTCATCAGCATTCTCGATGGGGTACATACAGTTCTTTGTTTCACAGGTGTTGTAGGAGAAGCTGCTATTGCTGCGCAAAAGTTGTTGATCGATGCAGCAATTGCCGCGGGCGTCAAGCGTTTTGCTCCGAATGAGTGGTCGAGGTTAGTATACTGCTCTGCTAAAACAATTCCATGCGTACGAAGGCAATATTCTAAGCTACCTTTGGTCGAATAGCTCGACCATCGAAGAACTGCCCTGGTATGCCTCAAAGGTCGAGGTGAGGGAGTATCTCAAGGAACTCAACAAAGACAAAAAGGTAATTTCCCATACGTTATACTTCCTTGATGAATACTGTTCACTAAATTACTTTCATGTAGGTCATTGAGTACACACTCTTTCAAATTGGGATGATGATTGACTATATTGTACCGGAAGGTACATCGAGCAAGTATCTCAAGAACCCAGAAATATTTGTAGACTTCATGCAGCGTCGAGCTATCATCATCGAAGGAAAGGAACAGGACTGCGTCATTACTCTCACGACTGTGGATGACCTAGCAAATGTTGTGGCCCTTGCGATCGAGTACGAAGGCGAGTGGCCGGTCACCGGTGGTATCCAGGGAACCACCCTCTCCATTTCAGAATTGTTAAAAATCGGGGTCAAAGTTCGAGGTATGAAACCACTTATGTCTAAGAAGAAGAATCAAATATCTGAACGGTCTTTAACTAAAACAGGTGGTAAACCATGGGATATCACCCCTATATCAGAAGAAGACATCCGCTCCGCGAACTTTGGCAACTCGTGGATCCCGATAATGGACAAAGAGCCCACTCTGACGGCAGAGCAAGTTGAATACTTCTCCAAGCTCGTCCTCAAAGGGAGTCTCCTCAGTGGTCTGTCTAGAGATTGGGTTGTGTCTGATGAATGGAACCGTCTCCTGCCAGACTATAAGTTCATCGGGGCGGAGGAGTTCCTTGAAAAGCACTGGGCAGGAAGAGATTAGGAGTTGAACACTATTTGAAAGATGTTGTGTGCCTAATGATTAAGGAGGAGAAAGAAGTGAGTGCAGAATAGCAATACTTTAGTGTTTCTTTTTGCTTCGATTTATTGATTGGGTATGAAATCTTCCAAATCCCCTTGCAGTCACCGAATTCTTTTTTTTGTGTTCCTTTACTTCTCACTAGAGATTCTTTGCTTCTAGAAAATTATTAAGTAGCCCATTCTCGAAAAGCTCATGGGACTGGCCAATTCGTGTAAGCCGAAATGAGTGTGAAGTTGTGCAACTAGTCCTATGCAGTGATCACTCTGAGCCAGAACGCCCTTGTGTGTTAGCTCTCAAGCCTAGCTTATGGAATCATATAGCAAGCATGTACCCCAACCTTGATTTCCGATCTTTTCTGCGAAGTATCATCAAATTTTCAGCCTCTTACTGCTCTCAACATCACCAGTCAGCCTTACTTCCACCTCTACATTCGACACTAATTCGCCCTTAACGCCCCTTCCTGCAAGATCATGGACCAATACGAATCTTATTCGTTCAACGAACAAGGGCTCCTCCAACAGCTCACCGCCGAATATTTCAATTCTTCCTCGTTGGGTGAGCACGACCTTGAAGATACCCACGACAATCAACTGTTCACCATGCAACAACCTCTCACCAACTTCGACGACCTAAACACATACGATACCAGTACTTTCGTACACCTGAGCCTCATGTCGCTATCCAGAAACAACTTTGGGTGCAAGATTCCGCGACAGAACATCTTCTGCGACGTTTCGAGCACCACGGGCAATCTATTCGCAACTCAGGATAATTCTGCACTCTATCAAGGTGTCGATTTTGAGATCAGTAGTTGTGGAAGATTCTAGACTGGAAATATCGAAGTGAACACCTACGATCAAAGTAACTGGTCCCTTGCGAGTATTAACGACACCATTGAGACTGTTCTGGTCATAACTCAATCAAAATTACACGGCAATGGGTTTATCGCTACCACGAACGAAGTTCAATCTCTGAACGATCCTTTCAACTGGATCATCAACTCCAATCATGATAGGAACTACTTTTAGAGAGTCAAAAGTTACTCGATGTCTCCGGCATCCAACTCAACGGTTTGCAGCTCGGCACAAACGACCAACGACACTCTTAGTATGACACCAATCCGACAACAATCCAACCAGGGTGAGTTTTTTCCTTATACCAATGCGTTAGTTTGCCCTCGAAAATGATAAAAAAAATCCATATTGTGTGATTGGTCTGGGTGCACATCCCTGACTGTCTTCGCTTCCACTCTCGACCGCTCACACCATGTGCAAGCTACACATATCACAGCTCTTAAATACTAGGACATCGAAATTAGACTATCGCTCAAACAGGCTTCTTCATAATCACATGGACAATACTCACGTCGCACCTCTCAGATGCACCTTGAGTGATTGTCCACGAAAATTGCCCTTTGGAAGGAAGGACGATACCGAAAGCCATAATAGATATGTGCAAGTTCACTTAGATTTAGACACTCATTAAAGCGCACTCGTCAAGTCCCTATGTCTCCTAGGCCTGTACAAGAAAGTTTTAATCTTCAAAAACGCCTTGTATGCTCTGATTTTCCCCTTGATTGTCATTCATTCAAAATAACCCCCTTTAATTTGATGTGTCCTATTTTACACCAATTTTTGTTTGGTCACTACTATTAGACTTTCATTCATTATCTACATACACTCAACAATACAATATCAACTTACTCCTTCAAAATTCTCTCATCAATAATTGAGAGAGATTGGTATCCTTTCCAGTATCAATATATCCGTGGGTTTGAGCTACGAATGAAACCATTTACCGACCAGCTCTTCAGTGGCTTACTCTTTGATTGTAAGGCACACCATACACTTAGACACTATCAATTCCTCGACACAAACTTAAAAGTCATTAATACCACCACAAAGCCTCGCTTCTTCGTCTGAATAATATTCTCCAAGGCCCCAATATGCTCCTTCAACTCCTCCGACCTTGTGTTCTCGCCCTCTTGGTGCCAGTCAAACTGTACTTGCTCGCAAGAACCCGCATTCGCAGTCAAATAACGCGTCATAATATACTGTCACACGGGAGCAAATTACCTTCTAAGCCAGTGTTGTTGAATTATTAGGTAATCGAACCAATATAC
This sequence comes from Hymenoscyphus repandus, assembly GCA_001414415.1. Classification (NCBI taxonomy): domain Eukaryota; kingdom Fungi; phylum Ascomycota; class Leotiomycetes; order Helotiales; family Helotiaceae; genus Hymenoscyphus; species Hymenoscyphus repandus. The sequence goes on from LLCE01000047.1 coordinate 82,787, forward strand.
CGAGAGTAAGAAAGCGAAAAGTGGTACTTTGAGGATGCATATCACGTGATGCTTGAAATAGATGCGGATGGTTTGGATGTCCTAGTTCCGGAAGGACGATTAGAAAAGCCTTAAAGATATAGATTTTAGTAATGGACGATAACATCAAATAACTGACCACTCAGCGGCTTAAGCTCTTTTACAGGCTACCCAAAGTACACCCAATTAACTACTTGAAGATGTCTATCCTCTAGTATTCGCCAACTAATCTCGCATTTGTCGCAAGCTATTAAGATGGGTCTATCAATTCGCAACACGTGACTGTGAGATACCATTCTTGTGACAGGCGATAATATTGGCTGAAGATTGCGCGAAGTTATGGCAGCGTGGCTGAGAAAATCTCGCAGATAATCTCGCTTACCGCGGTAGATTCGAGCAAAAATCCTGACTGGCTGATCCAAGAAACCTCAAGGACCATGAATCCTTCAGATCTCAAGAGTCCAACCAAGAATATGCCGACCTGATTCCAGAATACGCGACGTAGAGCTCGCCGCAAAGAACTACCCTCATAGCCCCACTACCGACAATTCTTATATGCGTGTTCTATACTAGCAGGAGATGACGCATTTCAGCGCCCGGGTCCATCCGGTTTAGATATCGTACATATATATAGTCGAGCGAAACCGCAGAAACTTGCTGGCTTATATCTTTCAATTGAACAGCAGCGTCCTCAAATCGACAGACCAGTCAAAATGAGATCGGTAAATGTGGTCGAGATGCAGACTGTAATGAAAATGGAAAGAAGAAGAAACAAAGCTGTGACTCTATCAATAATGCCTCGGTTCCAGCGAACCGACGAGGATTTGCCTTCCCATAGTATGAGTATAATCAACCCTCCTTAGACACAACCAGAAAAGACATACGTGAAGGTTCTTGCCCAGATATTGTGAAGCTGAAGCAAGTATACCCGATTCACTAGCACACGTTCAATTAAGTCTAACGGTAAAAGCGAGCAACATCATTACCAAAGGCAATAGGTAAAATTTTAGTTTTGGCGATGTAATCGAAATCTCGAATGTCGAGTTGGACTCATTACCTATGCGTAATCGCCTAGTCCCTGTTCGCCTCGGGCACGCCAGGTGAAAGAAGGATTCACATCTAACGTGTACAAGGCGCTGCACAGCAAGAAAATGGCTTGTGTCGGATAAACAGATAGAGAAAAGTGGCAGGCAATATCCGACTTGCTCTTCTCAAAAGACACGCTTTCTACACAAAGTCAGATCATCGCATTTGACACGTCAGGTCTTTCGTTAAGTTGAGAACAGTTATAAACATCGAGAATACTGCTGCCGACAAACCGCAACTGCTAAAAGACAAGTGCAAACGAATGTACCGAAAGGTACAGAAGGCCTCCACGCCCTGACACACCTTGTGGATTCTCTCATCGTTAGGGGAATGAAACCTCTGAAACCGGCTTGCTAGATAAAGTAACACGCCTTGGTTCAGCAGTCTCGAAATATAAAAGGATTTGACTCTTAGCATGAGCGGAATAGCTAACCCTGTGCAGAACCAAGTACCTTTTTTTTTGTTCTTGACTTTGGTGAACAGGTTCGTGTATCTCCAAAAGGTGGAGCAGCGTCCAGAAGCCCCAAATTTGAGTAAATTTACCAAAGTCATGGATGCCATTCAATACATGGCGAAAAGCATTTGCGCTCTCGAAAGAGTGCCTCTGACCCAGGAGATTGTGAGATCCAAATAGAAATGCTACGTACGCTATAAGATAGAAAGCTAGTAACAAGGACAGACACAAAGAGTATGCATTAGTCATGAAAGACGTACTGTACTTCGTGGGTGATCGTAGCCAGACACTTATACTAGCCGCGAAATTTTGGTAAAGCAACGTCATCAAAAACTATCTAACATCAAAATCTTGGTTACCATGTTTAAAGACGACCAAGTGTTGAATGTTAGTTGCAAGCTCTCTGAGAAATGATGATATTGGAAGTGTGGGACCAGACTTCGCATGTCCTAAAGACTGATAAAAGTAGGTGACGGGGCTATTAGATAGATTTTATCTTTCGCTGACCAACCATATCTTCCCGACTTGGACCAATTGTGACCGCAACAGCTCAGAATCTTGACGACATTCTCGGCATCATGAAGAACCGCTTCGGGCCTGCCAAGGACAAGTACGGTTCCAAGCTATTGATTATCAGGGTCCAGTAGCCGAAATCTTAGAGCCTGCTAAACCCTTAGATCGTAACCAGAGGAAGAATAGCGGCGGTACTTAAATTCGACGTCTTAGTGCTTTGACTTGGTCTCTGTATCAGTAAATCATCAGAAATGTTCGTGAACAAGAAGGTAAGAGATGAATCATGCTAGCATGCAACACCATGACTTGGGCGAGAGAAGGACTTCCTGGCACACTCAATGGCATCTGCCCAGGACTGAACTGCATAACGCCATGCTGGCAAGGCGACGACAGCATTTGCGAAAAACCCAAATTGCTGATGCAAGGTCTGGTTAATGAATTGTTTGTGGAAGCGATCTCCAGTATGACTCGTAAAGTATGCTAAATATTGTTGAAAATGTTTCGATCTCTGGCGTTTTTATCCCCATTCGAGGAGAAAGTGTCTCAAGATGTGATGTTGTGCACATAGGTAACGTGCCAAGTAACAACGCATCACAGTTTTTTGGAACACGGAAAGAGTTTCCGCCACCCACTTTTTGCGAAAAGTTGGTTTGATGATATCGAGCGACCATTTCAAAATCTTTGTTTGTCATGCTCAAGATGGAGTTCTCCCTCCTAGATTCTCTGGTCGTTGAATCTAATCCGAGATTCGTGAGAGGATGGCGATAATTTAACCATGAGAGCCTGGCGAACAAGATGTGGTTCCCGATGACTGCAAACCCATGTCGACCTGAACCCCATGTTCTAGATCTGCATCTGTGAAAGTCAAAACGGAGCTTAAACTGGCACCAGCCACAACACCACAGAGCTCATAGAGCAGGGCCACGTATAAGCCGTACAGCAACGCGTTGTTAGCACGGCGTTGTAGGTATTGATTGGCTGAATTGACTGTCCCCTCATTAACCTCATCGCTTTGAGTTCAGGATTTCAGGATGAAGTTTTCACGAAGGGTGCTCTGTGGATTTCCTCTTGGATCTCCAGATTTCCGAAGTCTGATGAGAGCTAAATCAAGTAGCGAAATGACCGTCCCAAGAGAGACAAGAGAGAGAGCGGTGATAGATACCAGCGTGGCGCTAGCACAAGCAACGAGGACATCAAAAGCATCATGTTCAGCTCAACAAGGAATTTCTGGCCCTGAGCTTGCTCTCCGAGTCCCTGATCCGCGACCAGCTCATCCTTGTTGTGTCGAAGATGTCCGTGCCTGATTCTTGCTGGTTGGTGGAGACACCGCTTCTTCGGTTAGTTGTGTTTCACATCTCGATCGCTTGGCCTGGCATAATTTCTGTAGTCCGTGTTGGTATGGATGTCTTGATTGGTTCAGATTCAGATTGAGGGGTTGGGAACTGAAATATCCTTGCCAGAATACGTCACTCTACGATCAACTTGCTTTTCTTGTACAACAACAGATGGCACAAGTTTCTGGTTGATGGGGAGATGCGACCTCCATGATTGTACATGTTTTTGACTCTCTCTGCTTGCAGGACCAGCGCCTTGTACAGGTATCGATCTTGCCCTGGCAGATGGAAAAGAGCATTTGGGCGATCCGACCAGCGGTGTAGCACATAGTTGTGGATGGAGGTGTGTCATGCTAATTGGCATGTTGTAGATTGGGACGACGAAGGGAGGAAAGAAATGAAAGGGAGGACGAGTTTGATTATTGCCGGTATTCTGGTGTTCTCGAAAACTGTCAAGAGAGGTGATGTCAGGCAACCTTGTCGATATATGCGATGGATATGAGGGGTTGGATGGGCAGCATGGGGAAATACCTTGTTTCGCTGCCCAGTGCCAACTTTGAATTGATTGGGCATGCGCTATGTCCTTGATCTTCTGGAGAATTTCTGGCAGAGCCCCTCGAACCCCTCTCGATATCCTGCTTCTCTTCCCAGCCTCTGATCGATGCACGGCGGCAGAGTTCTATCACATTGAGGTGAGCTTCGCGAAGCTAATAATCTCCCGAGATGTGGCTGGGACGGTCAACCTCCGTCGATATCTGCTCCTGGATTGGCGCAAACGCCAAAGAACACCACACCAACCACGCTATCCAATGCAGGGCAAACACCTCCTAGCAGTGGCACCATGCAGGCCCTTGATCCAGTTCCCGAATCTTGATGTCGCCGAGCTTCGCAGCAATGGTGGTGTTGTGAACATGTTCTAGGTTCGTCCACTTTTCTTGAAGAGCGACATCATAGCTGTGGTATGAGCAACAACAGCTGATGATGGCTTTGATGGTAGAGTACTTTCTGGTACAGAGCGGTGTTGCCGTGCGCTTGCTGAGGGGAATTGAGTATTACTATTCCGCATCTGTCTGTTGAATCAATGCCTAGCAAGCTGCAAATTGCATTGGTGTACTACTGGCCTAGTACAACACATGAATCATATTGTGCCAATCAAACTAATTGCGCAGACCTGGTATTGGCAGACGTGTAAGGGCCGTATGTACCGGTACTACTCGTGCTCCGTATGTAATGTGAAATGGCATTGGTGCCATGATGCATGGGGAAGACAAAAGACAAGCTCGACAAGGTTTGCGGCGAAAAGTCTGGTCGCTGCTTGACTGCTTTTGGTCTGTTTGCGGAACAAGCGAAGCAACTTGGAAGAGGTTGGTCAACATCGTCACCTCGCGCCTTCCTCGAAAACAGGCCGCTAGTGTCTAGCCTCTTATTTTAGCCTCCCTTCCCCCTCAGCGGATCGTTAGCTAAAAGGTACTTCTACTCCAGCTCCGTCTCCATCACGTCTCCTCTTTCCTGATACACAACACACAACATACACTTCCATCATCCTCCACCAGCTTCACTCCAACCATCTCCGCCATCTTCACGCACTTCACACATCCCATCCCATACCATCAAACATCCTTTTTCGATCCATTCACGTTCATTCAAGATGAAGTACTCAACCATCAACCTCGGTCTCTTCGCCATGGCTGCCACCGCGCAAATCTCAAGCCTTCCATCCTGCGGAGTAAGTCGATCTAATTTTATGCGCACCGGCTTTCGCGGTATCATTCATCTTTTTGCTTTCGTGATCTAATCTTGACGACCTATCGATATCTGTCTGACGAATCAGCCATAACGAATATTTTGAAGTTCAATTGCTAACTTACGCGTTCTACAGCAAACTTGCATCAGCAACATGCTCGCCCTTGCCCCATCTCTAGGATGCGCAACTCCAGATGCTGCTTGCTTGTGCGCTAACCCCAACTTCCTCTATGGTGTCCGCGACTGCTCCATTGCTGCTTGCGGTGGTGCTGAGGCTGCGGCTCCTGTTCTTGCCTATGGTACTTCTTACTGTGCCTGTAAGTGATCAATGACTTCGGCTGTATTCAATGGTCGCTAACCTACTTAAGCTGCTGGAAGCGGTTCCGCTACTGGCTCTGCCTCTGGCTCAGGATCTGGCGTTGCAACAACCCTCGCTACCTCGACTGGAGCTGTAAGTTATCTGTGACGATATTCCAAGACATACACTAATTTTTCACTTAGGCACCTTCTGCCATCACTACTTCCGCCATCGCCTCAATTATCTCATCGGGCGGATCTGCTGTGTCTACTGCAGTCGTTGGTTCTACTACGATCTTTGCTGGTGGTGTAGGTGGAGCTGCTTCGTCAGGTGCAAGCGCTGTTGGTTCTGCCATCTCAACTTCTGCCATCGAGTCGGTCATCTCTTCGGGTGGTTCAGCTGTGTCAACCGCAATCCTCGGATCATCAACAATCTTCGCTGGCGCTGCGGGCGCTGCTTCATCCGGTGCAAGTGCTGTTGGTTCTGCCATCTCTACTTCTGCCATCGAGTCCGTCATCTCTTCTGGAGGATCTGCCGTTTCTACCGCAATCCTTGGTTCGTCCACCATCTTTGCCGGAGCAGCATCTTCTGCCGCTGAAGGAGCTAGCTCTGCCGCCTCTGGTGCATCATCCCTTGCATCAGGAGCCTCATCAGCTGCCGGTTCTGCTACCAGTGCAATTGGCTCCGTCACTTCATCCCTTGCCAGCGGAGCTTCTTCTGCTGCCAGCGTTGCATCTTCACGAGCAACAAGTGCCACTGGTGCAGCTGGTGGAGCCACTTCGTCCTCTAGCTCTGCCGGTGGTGCGCGTCAAACTGCAGTTCCCATGATGGCCGCCATTGGTATCGCCGCTTTCATCCTGTAAATACCATCAAAAGTCCGATCGCGCTTAGATTTCCTTGCGGCACCTCAAAAGGACCTGGATGGCAACGGACGGTACAGGGGATAATGGTCGGGTGGGATGGATGTGCGCTTGTCGATACCCTTGCTTTTGCTTCTCTGCCCATATTTGCCCATTAGGGTCTAATGTTTTTCTTTTAACGATTTCATGCATTCACGAGCTCTCGAGGAACGGACACTCAATAATATTTGAGGGAGGTTGTTAATGCTTTGGGAATACTACTCTGAATTACGCCGTGGGGCTGGTTTGGACTTGCTAATTAGCTGATGAGGGATGGTAGATAGGAGGCTGCTCTTTAAGACATGATCTTGTTCCCTCAGCAACTGGCCACTTGGCTGGGAGCAATGAGAGGATAGGTACGATGGATGTAGTTGACTCTAAGTCGCTCAGGATTACATAATCAAAAATCAAATCAAATCAAATCAAACATAATTTTGATGGCCTTGTCGTGTGGTGACAAGAAACGGTCGTATTGTTTGAGGTTGAAGTTAAAGCTTAAAGTTCCAAGGATAACAGAAGGAATGGGCGAGGATTTTGACTAAGCTTGTTTGGGTAGACATAGTCACTTGATGATATCTCGATGACTTTTGGGTTGACTTTTATGACTGCCAATATAAAAATCTACAAAAGTAGTTTGATGGACTTCCAAAATCCGGGCGTACTGTTCATCCTGCTTGGGCACTTAGCCAAATACCCCAGTAAGGAATTTCTGCAGATTTTGTACAGAGCTGACTTCCACCTTTCATACAAAGCAGACAGATCATCTATCTTTCTCTCCTAAGATCTTCCGCCTCTCTTCTTCCCCATGGAATAACACGTTCAGCTCGTTCCCAAGCAAGCCCACCTTATCCCCATCCCCCGACTTAATGCTCGGATTCAGCCCTATGACATCTTCGAGCATATTTGTCCAATCCTTAATTTCATGGACTTTTTGGAACGAGAGGGAAATGTGTTGGTTTATGTGTGGAGTGATGGTGGTGCCGAGTTTGGCTTGCTGGATTGTGGAGGAGCGGGCGAGGAATGAGAGGTTGAGATGAGGGGTTGTGGATGTGGAGGGGGAAGTTGTGTCGAGGTCTTCGGAAAGGGGGGGTTCGGGGTAGGAGAGCAGGAATTGGGGGGTTTGTTCGTAGATCCAAGTTAGGGACTATGTCACATATGTCAGTAGGATTGGGAAAATGAATGATCGATGAGGAGGTTTACGGATATTTCTTTCACGCCTTTTTGGATTTCTGGAACTGAGGCCTCTTCTTCTCCCACAATCACAGGCTCGACATCCTCATACATCTCCCGGAAAGCTTTTACGACTGCGGCTTCAAAGTCTTTGTTGGCGATGTTGACATTGGCGATGGGAGAGCTGACACTGTCCACACCTCTTGCGTTGATGTATAGTCTCAATGGACTCTTCAAAAATTTCCCGATCTCTCCTAGATTCGGGGTATTTAACAAACAGGTCCCATGATGTAGACTCCTCAGTCTTGTGAGCTTATACGCGCTTCCCGATACTTTCGTAGCTTGAATGTTATTGGGCGTGCCATCTGCCTTCAACGGGGTCTGGAACTGAGGAGTTTCCAGCACAATATCATGTCTCGCGTTCACAGCCGCTTGCTTGACACCTAGTCCTTGAAGCGCATGTACAACCATCTGCGCATGCTTATCCCGATCGAAATTCGCAGTCGGGCAGATCACGGAGTAATTGACATTCCCCTCGTCATGCCATACCGTTCCTCCACCACTTCGTCTTCGAACCAAAGATGGAGACAGCGGACTGCTTCGAAGAAGTGGGAGATTGCATTCTACCCATGGATTCTGGTTACGCCCGATGATCACCGAGGGGCCATTGGTGTAGAGAAATAGGATCGTGGATTCTGCAGGTGACTTTGTGAGGAGGTGGTGTTCGATTGAGAGGTTTAAGTAGGGTGAGAGGCTTCGGGAAATGTAAATTTGGGTATTGGCTGTTGGGACATTGTGGAGGATTGAGATAAACCGCTGGCGCACAGGTGTTTTTGGTACTGTAACTAGAGCTCGAGCTCGAAAGAGAGTTGTAAATCCTCTGGATGGTGACATTTATCAAGAAAGTCTACAAAGGAAGTGTCGAAGCTGTATTTTTGACAGCTCCACTCGGGGAATTGCCTAAGTTACCTCCGAATCGGTATCGGGAAAGCCCCATGTCGGCCACTTCATCGGATGGTCCGTGCGAAAGAATCGGATGAGAACTAAGAGTCACTGAGCCAGAAAAAAGTGGCAGCGCAACCATTTCTACAACTTCGATACCCCTCTTGATTTTCAACCACAAATTGAAGAGCCATTGCATTCCGAAATGTCGACATTCGGGGAATATTTCAAGGTCACCACGTAAGTCCACCCACTACCCCGCCATTGTCATCCTCAATTGCTAATATTGCCCCTCACAGCTACGGTGAGTCGCATTGTCGCTCAGTAGGATGCATCGTCGACGGTGTTCCCCCAGGAATGGAGCTCACAGAAGCCGACATTCAACCCCAAATGACACGGCGGCGACCCGGTCAATCTGCTCTCACGACTCCTCGCAATGAACAAGATCTCGTCGAAATCCAATCCGGCACCGAATTCGGCGTCACATTGGGAACTCCAATCGCTATGGTCGTGCGGAATAAAGATCAGAGACCAAAGGACTATGGAAATTCGACAATGGACTTGTATCCCAGGCCCAGTCATGCGGATTGGACGTACCTGGAGAAATATGGTGTGAAAGCAAGTAGCGGTGGAGGGCGGAGTAGCGCGAGGGAGACAATAGGAAGGGTGGCTGCGAGTGCAATTGCGGAGAAGTACTTGAAGCTTTCGCATGGGATTGAGATTGTGGCTTTTGTTACGAGTGTTGGTGGTGTGCATATGTTCCCTCCTTCTGCGACACATCCAACACCTTCGACGAATCCGGCATTCCTTTCCTTGATCGAAACTGTCACGAGAGAAAAGGTGGATGAGTTTGTGCCGGTGAGATGTCCGGATCAGAAGGCTTCGGATCGTATGGCGGAGGAAATCGCGGCGTTCAGAGATAGGGATGATAGTATTGGAGGAACTGTCACTTGTGTGATTAGAAATGTGCCAAGTGGATTGGGAGAGCCCTGTTTCGACAAGATGGAAGCTATGCTAGCGCATGCAATGCTCAGTATCCCAGCATCGAAAGGATTCGAAATTGGTTCAGGATTTGGAGGTTGCGAAGTCCCAGGCTCAATACACAACGATCCCTTCATCCTTGCACCAGATGCCCCACTTCTCGATACTGGCGCAACAAGAACCGGACTACCAAGACCAAAACTCACAACTAAGACGAACAACTCAGGCGGTATCCAAGGTGGTATCACAAATGGTGCGCCAATCTACTTCAGAGTTGGATTCAAACCACCTGCCACCATCGGCCAAGCACAACAGACGGCCATGTACGACGGAGACGGAAGCGGAAAGCTAGAAGCCAAGGGACGACATGATCCATGTGTAGTTCCAAGAGCCGTGCCGATTGTTGAAGCGATGGCGGCATTAGTGGTAATTGATGCGTTGATGGCTCAGCAGTCGAGACAGGTTTCGATGAGTTTATTGCCACCTCTGAAAGCAACGACTCCGGCGGTCAAAGCAATGGTTGGCGGTGAGGAGCAAGGTGTTAACGGCGTCTCAAAATAGGTAGTTTAAAATCTTGTGGGCTGTTCATGAATTACATTGGCTTTTTTTTTGGTAGCAATACCTCAATGCTCGTTCCCTTGTGATCCTTACCTCGCTTAAATATGCCAAATAATCTCGCTAGTCCCCCTTTTCAAAGTTTGTTTCCTCAGGCGATTTTCACTTACAACCAATCTCATCCTACTTATCAGATGTATTTCAACCGAAGAACGTTTTATGCCTACCGAACCACATAACTTATTGTTTACAAGATAGCCTACGCATCTCACAAACCGAATGCCAGATTCACTTCCCCTTCCTTACTGGAAACTGCCGTCTTCAATTTCTCTCACAATAGCACTCAGAGTAACATTCAAAATAAAGGGTTGATATTATATCGGTAGCTATGAACAGGAGACCTGACTAGAGCTTTACGTGGATTCTCTTTTCTGGTCTCTTGGCACAACATATGTCGAGTATCGGCAACGATTGGAAGGACTCATTATTGGATGAGATAATTACGCATGATACTTGGATGGCTTCTGAAAGATCCGATCGTCTTAAACTACTTCTACAATTTCCGCAGCACAGCAGTTCTGCATATAGTCAAATGCAGAACGCAGTGTCAACTGTCGAGTCCACAACCAGTAACAGCATCGATGAGATTTGAACTAGTACGGTGCTTCTCGTCACTTAAATAGAGGAAGCCAGGTACAGTAGCTAAGGCTTCATACGGCCAAGTGCAGTTCTTCTTGAGTGTAAACCGAAGGTGTTTGCGACATCCGGTTTTCAGGCATCGTGACCGAATCTACTTAATACAGAGCTTCATGGTTCTACGATTCTAGCAAAGGGTTCAATCATAACCACACTTATCTGGATCAAAATGATGAAGCTCGATGACTGGATCGGGTGTCACAAGATGCAGTAAAAACGCGCCATTTCACCATTTATGTAGCTCACGGGATAAAGGGTTGTGCTACGTTTCTCCCATTCCCGTAAAGCAGATTCATGTCGTAGAACTAAATTGACGATGTGTAGATCGTCATTGTCAATCGTATAGCCAACATACTGATAAGCGCTCCCTCCCAACCTGAACTATCTCCACAGATATAAAGACGCTCTCAACCCACCACAACCTCAAATTCTCTTCCTCTTGCAAGCCCAAAGCATTCACCATGAAGTTCACCACGCACCTCCTCCTCCTCCCCCTCCTTGTTATAAAAGCCTCCGCATTTCCTAACCCTTTCTCATCTCTATCACCACGGAAATCCATCGAGGCACAATCAGATCTACAACCAGAATACGCCAACATCAATCCCTTCCGTCCGCGTCTCACCAAACGCCGCGATATCGTCGTCCTCAACATCAGTAGCGGCGCGAATTGGACGGGCTTAGGAGCAACGTATCCGAGTGAGCGGGGTTTATGTTGTACGTTTCCCCTTCCTCGCCGCCTTCTAATTCCCTCACACATTGGCATTTCCTTGCTTATAGTTTGTAGATAATTTCGTGGATGGGTGGAATGATAAGGTTGTTGCTATAAGTCCTTTGTATAATGGGACGTTGTGCTGTATTTATCGGTATGTATTACTTTTGTGACAGAAGTAAGCGGGGAGGAGAGGAGAGGATTAAAATATTGTGAGTCAATGCTGATGACTAGTAGAGATGTAGGTTGTAACTGGTCGACTGGGAGCCTGTGCAATATTTCTGCGCCAGGGATTCCTGATTTGGGGAAGTTCGGGTGGGCGAATACGGCGAGTTCGTACATCTGTACTTAGCGGGACTTGGTCTGGCTGTACAGAGGTACAGCGTTTAAGTGTTCTAGGTGCGCTCTGTTTTATAAATTAGCTAGCGGCGGAGCTTTCCTTCTTATAGTTAAGAAATTACCTATTTGAGCTAGGGTTCTCGCTTACGCTGGTATCATACATGTGTGGGACAGGGTTCACTTCCAATATTCAATCGCTATACCTCCGTAGTGGAAGAGAGTGGAATAAGTGATTGTAACGGGCGGAGGGCTTGGAAGAGTGTTCGTGCCATTTGGCGCTAGCTTAGCGTGCTTTCCGTCTCTTTAGGGCTTCCGCCTCTCGATCTGACTTGAATATCTCGTAGTTAGTAGCAATTCAGAGTACTGAGCTTGAATACCAGCTTATGCCCTTATAGTGATGAGCAAAACAGCAAAGTACGAAGAATTTCTAGAATGAGTTCTGAGTACTCATTAACCCGAGAGTGCTGTGACGTAGACGTAGGTAAGAAAGATATCAGAAGTTTCAATTTTAATTCACCCTTGATTGAATAACGATTATCTCAGCACGGAAAGTTTTTGAAGGTCGTTGCCGAAAAGGGAGTACATTCTTTTGTTTCAACGATTGCGCTAAAGCCGTGAGTAGTTTTAAAGACAACGTGCACCTCTACAGTGTGATAGAAAACTGAATCAAGAGCCCATCAGCATAAACTAACAGGAGGGAGATTTCACAAGTATCTCCGAACTTGCCTAGGTACGTTTACCATTTGGGAGAATGTAGAGCAAGCCAAACACGGATAGGAAGTGGGTCTCAAGCAAATTTACATCAACATTATAGAGGCCGCATAGCTAAGAAAAGGCCACAGAGGTTTCGTACTAAAGCTCTTGATATTATTACATTCGTGCAGGTTTTCTCTAATATCCTAGACGGTCGTAGCTCTCCCATCACTAAAACCCTCTTCCAAAGCTAGCCTAGCGTGGCCCACATCGTATTGCTCCATTCAGCGTAGAATACACCCCCCATGACATCCGTATGATGTGTCTTCGTTTTTGTTCTTCTCCGGCCGAACATCGTACATAATGACCATCCCGAGGTTCTGGGTGCGCCCCGCAAAAGGAAAGGCCGTCTTAATGTTGGTGGAATTTTCTTGACAAAGGGACTACACTATGGTTCTGAAAGAAAACCATGGATTCAAACCCGTCTTCTCGAGAAAATCATTCACGCTACCAAAACGAACTACTGGGTAGGTCCCACTCAAAAGAATATCAACCCTTGGATATGCAGTCCAAACTACTTGCGCCCAATCCTTTTCAAAAATCATCGTCTTCATCACCACTTTGGTCGTCATCACCATCGCTATCATCGCTCTCACAGTTGCCTTCAAGGTGGCCCTCAAAGTTGTTGTTCATTGCGGGATTGAATCGCAAGGCCCAGAATTGCTCACTCTCGTCGAAAACCACGATCCAGTATGTGGAAAATCTTTCGTGGAAAGTCCGACCGAGAACAAGCTGATAGTAATCGAAACCTTGGCTGCCTGTCCTGTGGCTGAAGGGACATTGACGGTTATTGGCATGATCCAGGCTGCCTGTCCTGCACTCTGCTGGACCGTGTTGTCGAAACATAGAATTTCGTGAGGGAGAGCATTCTTCAAGTCGAATCCCTGGAGGAAATGGAGGAAGCACTCCACTGCTGAGCTCTGTTCCTTGCTGTAGTAAATGTAATTACAGAGAAAGACCGGGCACGCACTTGACTCAGGAGTCTGGATCATCAATTAGTCAAGTTAGCTAAGAAGAAAGAGAAATAGAAAGTTAAAGGTATCGACGCACGTGTAGATGCATATATAACATGGACTCAAATTTATCTTTTTTTGTGCATAATTGACCTCGATAGGTTGGGCATTCTCAACTACGGTGTGATATCCGGCAACGAAGCGACCTCCAGTTCTTGGCGGACCACCTCTCAGACTTGCCGCGATTTGTGCTGTCGTAGTTTTAGATACTCGGGATCCAGATTGCTTTCGGAGCTTGTCTGTTGTAGAACAGTTCACTATCACACAGTTTGCTATTTCAGTTTGTCAGGAGCATAGGCTTCGGAAGCTTCTTACTCATCTATAAACATATATATTTAGTAGGAGTGATCAATCATAAATCTAGTAGATCTTGCGAGAGCTCGAGCAAGACTCTAGCAGACGGCATACTTTTAGGGAGATCCTAATGGTAGTGCAAAAATATCTTCCCCTCCTATTCTAGCTTGGTTGTGATAGAACACAGAGCTTCCCTAGATGTGCTATATCAAACAGAGGGGTTTCACTTCTCTAGCTACGAGAGATCTCTGTATTGTAACCATCGTCACCCAGATATCACGGCCCAAATTAACCGTATGAGTGAGGTAAAATACATCACTATAACGCGAGCTGAACTTTAACAACCTTGGTGGTCATCAACACTGCATGTGCCGTTGGAGTCTTGCGCCTATATGTGTAGAGACAATGAGAGTCTGTCCCAAGTGGTAGGTAGCATAGTGGCATTCCATAGCAGGAGCTGCTACTCTTAAGAAAAACAACCCCTCTCCAAAGTGACCGTCGGGGGGAAGTGAAATCTTGTGTCGCCTTCGACGCCCAGTCACCGAGAATTAATGAGACCTAGCAATCATCAAAACCCAAAGAAAGTGTCATGGTGTACCGACGTGTATGAAGGACATAAAAAATAGCGAAAATCAAGCACGAATAACTTATCAGTACGACGCGACAGCGAACGAGACAAAAAGAGAGTGTGAGGTGATGGTTTATACAACATTTCTAAGATGTAACGCTCGTCTATGTACTTCTTCTCAATTCATAAAACGCCCAAGCGATTTTCATCCAACAAATTCGCTCAATAGCGCCCGCTAGTAATGCCTAAGGCTTCCCGATGGTATCGAAGCCTTAAAAAAAATATTAACATGAAGCGTGCTGAGCTGTGAAGTGGTCCTTGCATCGGTAATATACGTCCTAGCCGAGGGTTGGCTAAAAAGAGGGTTCGTGTGCCACCCGTCAATGCATCATTCTCCTGAGGTAAGCCTGATTCCACCCCCATATCTCTCCATATCCGGCGCGAGTTCCCCCTGTTTGCTGAGCTTGTTTCAAGCTTACGGTATGAATATACTGTTGAATGGTTCATCTGATGTAGTTGTCCTTAAAATGTTGAATGTGGAAGTATGATGTCTGTAGTTCCATGAAGCCAGTCGGACTGAAATTAAGACGACGCCAAAACGGAGGCTCCTGCAATGACTCCGGGAATATGCAGGTAAACATCGCTCAAAGTGCCTGATGAGGAACGAATGGTGTAGGTGCTTGCTTTGCAAGCCTGATGTGAGAGGAACCCAGAATCGTAATTTTGTCCAAGCTCTATCATATGCCGCCCAGTCTAGCAATTCCTATCATCACTCCTAACATAATTCCCAAGCCCACTGAGCTCCTCGTCCCGGTAGAAGTCTGCGTGGACGTCGACGAGGGAGATGCCGGTTGAGCTGGACCATCGACGGCGGCTGCACCTGCCCCTCCAACATAATTGACAAAGCACTGGCCCTTAACTCCTGGAGCTTTCGTCCCTATACACGACATGAATGCATCCGCCGATGCTCCGTCTGTGATATTACAGAAGGTGTAGCCGCATGGTCCACCCGTCACACCATATCCCTTCTTCACAAAGTTCTCGGTTGGATTTCCCGTACCACAACATTGCTGAAAAATCGACGCGGTGGAGGTAGTGTTGATGAGTATGTCAGTCCCAGTGCTGGTCTTTGTGAAATTTGTTGATACCACGCAAGCACGTCCTGGAGTTCCGTTTAGGTAACTTGGTTGACCGATAGAGAGTTCGCTCGCGTTTGTGCATGTTGCAACATTTGGTACGAAACCATAAGCACCAGGTGTACAGCCGTAACCTGAGACAGAGGCAGGTCCATCAGGCGAAATCAGAGAGGCGCAAGCACCATTAGAATTGTATCCAGCCATATTGTATGCGATAATAAGACCAGTCCGTGAGGTTTGGAGGACGAGTTCTGTGGAAGATTTTGAGAGACTACGATGACAAAGGTTGGAGCAAGATACGGTGGGAAGCACTACCTCTAGTATTCAAGACACTGCGGCTTGATGCTGCTGACAAGACCAACTACGCGCCGGTAATTCTATAAAAGTTACATCCTCATGCGCCTTGCGGTACGTAAAGCGTAAGCGTGACCATAAGAGTGAGGAGAAAAGTTCCTCCTGCCTCTGCGGGCCACATACATTCAACATCCGAAGGATCAATCCAGTGGGATCATCAAGGGCTGTGGTCGCTGACCGCGGTTTGAAATCCTTGTCTCAACTTCATTGGTGAGGAAGGCCTGTCTGTACCTTCGTACCACTCCACTCCTCATCTTGGCCTCCTTGGTTGCAGGAAGCTCAAAGCTCAAAGGAAAGCGCTTAGAGAAACAGAAAACATAACAAACGAGCACATTCTTTGGACCACGGGTATGAGATCAACTTCGATCAGCAGTGCAATGTTGGGAGAAGGTTGAGATTCAGGCGGGGGAGGTTAGAGCAAGCGCGTTGGAGTGTTGGTTCTAACATCACGTGATAAGCTAGCCGCTTTTGTCGAGTCTATTTTGGTGCTCGCTTAAATGTCTCTGCTCATTTCGCATGTCTACTTCCGCACTACAATCCTCTTGGTCGAAGAGCGGGATTTAAACTTCGATAATCAATTCGGCTAGAGATCTGACAGGATATACTCGCCCACAGAGGAAATCATACGACTCAAGACTCTTCCTCCCTTCCTGGGTACTGCCTAAATGTCGTGTCCATTCACCTGGGGTAAAATCAACAGGGGTGTTTCACGACAGCATCAAGGCCAAGCATAGATACAGTTGCCGTGGCAGCAAGCAATACGCCATATCTGCTCACTAAACAGATTATCTAGAGTGATCTGAGACGCTTTCCGGCACTTTCAACTCAGTGTTGTCGTTTTTCGGGATAGCCTTTCTAGCAGGAGCTATAGTTCAGAAAACTAGCTTCCGCCCAATGGCGTATGGTTTACTCAAGCCAAGATTTGTGTAATTTCCATCTTGAAGTAAACATCTGATTGATCTGTAGGTATGTCAGGCCAGTTTAGGGACGACACAAGATGGTGGAAGTGCTCCAGCAAATCAACTTTCAAGTCAGAATCGCATTATGTTTAAAACGCAACACAGGCGTGCTTATCAAGGTTGGGAAACCACCTTCCTAGTAATCTCCATGACCCAAATCTGCCCAAGAAAACATCATTGGTTGACTCATGGATCAGTATCCTACCTGAGGGGCGTCAAGCATCGTGCCAACCCATCTTATTTGTGATTCTGCAGTTCATGAAGAAGATATCCGTCCTTATATTCGAGATGGAATCCCGATATTTGATAAGCTTAGCAATGCATATACTCAATTCCGAGAGAGAGTCGCCTTCAGTATATAATCTTAAATAGAACAAGGTTAACTTAAGAATGGATAAGTAGAACGGTTGAATTGCAGACTGTATGGAGTTTTCCCAATATCCACCAAAGAACTTGCAACTTCCTATTGAGTGATGCCTATTTACAAAGTTCTTCTTAATGATGCCTCACACTCCTCAGAGAATGCTTTGGTTTCTTCCGGAAGGTGGAGGATAAACCTGCGAAGAATTTTTGAAAAATTATAGTCGACATACTACCCCAGCAAGATAACTTTACGACCAGTAAAATTTATATTAAGCTTACAAGCTAACTTAGTTGTGCTTATATGAACCACCTATCAACAATCTTAGTTATTGACAGCGACTATCTACACAGCGAAGCCTCCAAAATTCACCCTAGTCAATCGCTTAATCTGCCAATAGGCATCCAAGGCCAACAACAATCCAACATCTCCAAATCTCACAGAAGAGCTCATATTCGTACACCTACCTTACGCCAATTTTCTACGCGCAGAACCGCCAATGACCGTTATATTGGCAAGGCCGCTCCAATTCATTGGTCTCATCGACGAGCCCGACCTAGTTTTCAACGCAGCAGAACGCGTTTGTAGTCTAAAGATTCAAGTCGGCTAATATCAAGGCCCCACCTTGATCATTGACGAGAACTAACTTGAAAGGACTTCTCCCACCACACCCGGGAAGAGAGAGCTAGGGATTACCTACATATAGATCACCCTATACCTACTCAACTCTCATATGTTCTCGGTGAGGGCTGGCAATCACAGCTCGTCAAAGCCACATCAGATGATATTATCCAAGGGCAGTCAAGCTTCACTCCAACCTACAACAACGCCAAGCAGCGAATCGACCTTTTCTTTCGCATGTGCCACTGCGGAGCTGATCGCAATGGTATTTTGATGAATCCACTTTTCCATCACCCAGGTTTCCTCGGTAGGGGCATCGTGGACAAGAAAATCATGGGATGGCCGTCTACGGGCGGGGTCTGGGTTTTCAGGATTTCTTCTAATCTTCCCAGCGTTGTAACAGCACAAGAGGAATATGAGGAGACAACTGAAATTATGGCACCTTGGTCACCTGCAGACCCAAAAGTACTACACGATCTGACATACAATTAAGTATCCTACGCATGAAACATTATAAGCCATCGGACATGGGTGGCTTCTGTGAGGTGTTGAAAGTATCTGGGGTGTATTATTATGATAATGTGGAAGACTGCCCGGAAGTTAGATTTGTCGACACAGGAGCGGATGGCTAAAAAGAAAACGAGGCATCTTCTACCATGGATGCAAGATAAAGGCTGTCGGGGTATGAGAGATTGTATATTCACACATTTTCACAATTGCGCATGCTTGTAGAAGAAAAATTATTGATGGATTTTGTGATTTTGTGAAAACAACATGGAATCAATACTACTTGATTGCAGCAGACTGTCCAGGGGTTGCGTATAGAGGATTTCTATCGCCTAAGTGGATATTTGAAAAGTCGAGGAGGTTGTCACAATCAGATACACACCATAATTACATGTAGGCAATGTTCGATGACTAAACAGTAGAGCTTAGCAATTCAACGTGAACGCTTGGAAGACAGACATTCGAATACTATCTCTCAAATTTACTATCCATAACTCCTTGGGGATAAATTCTATAATTAGTCACTTGCTGGAGATTTGTAATGTCTCCCACAGCGATATCGAAGAGTTTTGATAATCATTCTCCCCTTTATTGCATCTCGTTCTCTGATTGCTTCTCTTGTAACTATTAGGCCTCTAATGTCAAACAAAAACTTAAGCTTCCCTAGCCCCTAGTCCTTAACACTCGTCTATTTAACGAACCAATGAGGAGGGTATGTAGCCATGAATCTTCACTTCAACATTACTTCACTACATCCAACTAGAAATAGCTCAAATCCATGTCTTCCCCTCCACCAGTCCACTAACAACTTTCCCGCTCTATTTTCTCTCCCTCTGATCACAACTTCCTCATCGCCAATACCTAACGCCCCAACCCCCCAGCCCACTTCCAAACCCATCCCCGCTCCCTCATCCCCTTCTCTTTCCGCTTCAACACCCTCCTCTCATCTCCCCCGACCTCCCTCTTCGCCTTACTATCCTCCCTATCCCCTTCCCCACAATCAACACGCGCCTGCCGCTGATACATCCTATCCATAATTCAGCACCGCCTTCCATCTCCAGACTTCAGACATGCCAGCGCAACCAAAAGGACCTGAGATGCGGGGGTTGTGGACACATACTCATACTCCCATCTAACCTCCCTCCAGACCACCATCTGCCTCTCCCTTAATCTCATCTCCTCTTTCTCTTTCATTCCTACTATCTCCTTAGTTTCCCGCTCCTCCTTCCCCATCTGACTTTCCACACGCACGGCAGTTGGGGTCCACTCTTTGTATTCAGCGCAGCCGCGGGATGTTAAACTAAGGGTGTGGTCATGTGTATGTGCTGTACGGGATTTATCTTAGTATTCTTCTTATAAAATCGACGGTGAAGGGCGAAAATTACCTCGTTGACTCGTTTCCACATTCTTGAACCGACGTAGTGGGTTTCGTGGTGGTGGAATGGGTCGTATTGGGTAGTATGATCTTGTATTCATTGTTCTGTGAAGTTCCATAGAGGAAATTTAAGTTCGGGATACAATATGAAAACATTTCGTGGAGGGAAAGAATTGTTGTTGCTGTCCGGGAGTTTGGTAGCGAGTGAGGTCATTCCCGCCGTAACAATAACGAAGTGACGCTTACATCCTCAGATCCCTTGAACATGAGAATGAAGGATATTCGTTTATTATGGGCAAGTGTGGGAGGTAGGTTTCATGTATGGGAAAATTTGAGGATGTACTTTTGAGGTTGATTTAAGCGAGATAAATGTTATAACCTAGCGACGAGAACGAAGAACCATCAAATCTCGCCGTACCCCCCATTCTCTCTCCCAACCTTCCTATCCAAAGCTACAAATCCCTTTACCTCGCACAAAGCCCCCGTATCTTAGCTTTCACCCCAAACCAGACCTTCCCAAGTCCCTTCCTCCTCTCCATCTCCTCCTCCCTCCACCTAACCTGCTTCTCTATCTTCACCCTCTTCCTCCTCTCCTCCTCTATTTTCTCAACCCTCCGCTCCTCATCACGTTCCCTCACCAGCTGCCTCACCGCCATCTCCTTAAAGCAGTGCGCAAGATATGGCCTACTCTCCTCTAGCTCGCCAATCGAAACAATCTCATTCAACGGCACAGTCGGCGTACAAGGTGGGGTGTGGGCGAGGTAGAGTGTGTATGCTTAAAAAATAAAATTGATCAGGTTTGAAACTTAAATATTGAAATGGGGAGTGTATACCGCGGTCTAGAACTTCCTCCGAATTCAGCTTCTCCCGATACATCCTTCGGCTGTGACGAGAAGAGTAAGGGTGATCGATGAGGGACTGCTGGTTGCGGAGCTGGTAGATAAGGATTTGTAGGTAGGGATCCATGATCTTGTGGTCTGCTTGTCAACCATAGACTCTTTGTGAAGAGCGCCTGGTGGGGCTCTGAGGATATATCGCTCGTCGACTTCCTCTCGCGGAATTCAGTTACCGAATTGTGTAGATTTTCCTTGCGGGTGTTACATGCTTAATGGCAGAATGAAAGAAAATGGTTTCGCCGAATGGTACGAGGGGAGAGTCTCCGCTTCGGCACGTGGTGAGGTCATATGATGATGTTGATACCAGATTGTCGGGATTGAGGTTAATGAGTAGCGCATCACGGCGGCCGAATAGGATCGAACAACACAAAAATCCAGAACAGTAAAGATGGGAGTCATGGGAGAAATATGTTTTCCTGCTCGGGTACATCAAAGTGCTTGAATGTATGTTATAAATATTTCAAATCTCCCAGGTAGTGACAGTACTACGGCTATCATTGACAAGAAGTACAAGCCAAATGCAAGTAAATCGCCTGCCCGCCTAATAACTTCTTCTCTATCTCTACTCTATCTTTTAATCTCACATTATTCAACCAGAAAATCATGTCCAAAACCTCCCTCTCTGCTAGCATCATAATTCGAGATTCTTTTCCTTAGGCTTTAGACTCTATTTTCAGGAAAACCCAGTAAACAACAACACACAAATATTGCACCCTTCAAAAGACATACCTACTCTCCTCTGAATCCTCTAAAGTGCGTCCTCGAAGAGATACTAGAACAAATAAGTGAACACCGTCTCAAACTGAACTCAACAGAAACCCTCTACTCACCACACTGAATAGCACCATTGTCGACATCCCCTCCTCATCCTCTTCCCTTCCTAAGTACCTCCATATCTACTCCCTCGCCCTCCCCTCATTTCCCTTTCCATCAATATCAGCCCCCTTTATCTCCCCTGAACCAAGGACACACACTCAAGCCCTGTAATTCGGACGAATATACCACGAAGTTAACGTTAGATAGCATCTCCTTGTATATCATATTCTCTTCACCCTTACCCCTGAATCTAGCCATCAAGCATAAAGAAACTTCCCGAGTCAGTGTTACCTATCAGGAAGAGGCTAGCCACATTGATCTCTGCAGCACGTCCAGGTAAATCCCTTCTCGTCTCTTCGCAAGCTCAAGTGTCAACCCAGAAGAAAGCTACAACGTCCACTTTTTAACTAGCCGCAGTGGAACTTCACTATTGGTTACATTGTTGCTACCATAGATGTTAGTCATCCTCTAGACATCTTATGCTAAGTATACCAGCTTTAGAACGAAGATAAACACTATTCCACCACTCCTACAACTCTCTAGACACTATCACTCTCCTTCCACCCCAGCCAACGGAGCCCTCCCATCTCCAGCCATCTTCCCCCTCCTTCCATCAGACAAACCCAAGTCTAAAGAAACAGAGAAACTGGTGGCACAGAGAAATTTAAACACCCCGTCGTTCACCACCCTAACAAAAACCCACTCTCAGCCCCGAGCTATAATTTTCAACATCAAATTACAGCTTCCCCCTTACATATTCTAAGGAATAGTTTAATTTAACCAGTATCATCGTACGAATACAAGATCCTCAGTATGGTTTAGCCTAGAAGTCTCTCCCACGAGAGGATTAATCATAGATGGCTGCCTGATGCAACCTTGTGTAAGTAGAGTAAATATCTGCTAAACATATGTCCCTCGAAAGAAAACCACTTTACTGAATCTGTCACCTCACGCGGACAATGACCTATGCCCTCTCTCGCCTCCGTCTACTTTCACATACCATCTCGTACTCTCCAAATAACGAATGACCTCCCATTTCTCAAAACCCTCAAATCTCACATCATCAACATCCTCGATATCTAAAACCCACAAGGCAGGACCAAATCGCTGATATAAGACGGAGGCCCCCGACGCACAATAAGCGCTCAACCAACACCCACTAACACCGTGGCCTATGACCACCATCCAAACTCCCGGGTCGATATCAAAGACACAAACAAACAAATCCAACATACCTAAGCTAGCTTAGCTCTCTCTCTGCTGTTCTTCCGCTGTGCTATTCCAACTTTACAATCTTGCAATGACTTGTATCCTAACCAATACCTTCCCTCCATCCGCTACCGAAACCCAGACATCCCGCATTCCATAAGCCCGTACTCCCATCCTCTCACCCTCTCAACCGAAGCCAGACTGACACCGAAGAACCACTCGGTATCTCTACGCTGAGCCGACACCACATATCCTCCATCCCATCTCACCCTCAACAATCCGTACTCGGTGTCCCCAAACTCGGTACGGAAGTAC
The DNA here is from genome assembly GCA_001414415.1 of Hymenoscyphus repandus. Classification (NCBI taxonomy): domain Eukaryota; kingdom Fungi; phylum Ascomycota; class Leotiomycetes; order Helotiales; family Helotiaceae; genus Hymenoscyphus; species Hymenoscyphus repandus. Next base: position 105,701 of record LLCE01000047.1, read on the forward strand.
ATCGATCTGCGCGTACCTCATTACCCGTCCCGCCGACATTCTAAAGTTCGGTAGAGTACGTACCCATTCAGCATTGCATGAAATTCCGCATCCCCGTTTCTCCCCCCTTTGCATACTCGGTGAAGAGAAGAAACGTGTCCATCCCCTTGTCCTCCTTCATCGGATGGGAAGGTTGATTTTCAACCTTGCCCGCCGCCGATACTACACCGTTGTCAACGGCTAAGTGACTGTGCGATTCGACCTGTGCGACACCTGGCTGGTCTTCAGGAAGAAAAATCCCCGACCCATGCAGGCTGACTGCATGTAAGACTCTAAGTCCGGTAGCGAATAATAGGAAGTACCCACGCCTTATAGAGAACCCAGGGTTGCACCGAAAGGAAGCCCCTAGGAAGACAGAAAAAGAGGTAATGGATAGGAAACGAAGTGTGTGTTTTAGAAGAGATATGACAGTTTGCTAAATTACTTCTTACATAAGTTATCCTTTGCCGTCACAATATTAACGTCCTCGTAGGAAAGGATGATGTCGCTTCGCATAAGGCTCGGTCCCACCACCGCCCTCGCCCAATCCCCTAGCGAGTTGAGATGGGAAAAATGAAAGTGGTGTAACCCCGGGTTGGAAGAATTGTGAGTGTCAGATTTAAAGGATGAACTGGAATGCGGGGATGAGGCACGGAGAGATGTGTACGGCAATGATCTGGGGATAATTGAAGGATCTCTGGTACTGTCCTACTTGAGGCGTAGGGAAACGCATGGTGAAATGGCAAGGCGTCGCGGGGGATAAACGGCGAAGCACTGACATACAACCAAGCATTAAATGCAAGTATCGAATTCAGGAAGTCCATATGGTATTCAGGCAGGTGGGAGAAGTTCGAGACCGACTCTGCCCCCTCCTGCGCTCGCAGAGCAACATCATGGCAGGTAGTACACCCTCCAAAATGCTTGGTGAAGGCCATCAATTCAATAAGCACGTCAATGTAACGTCGCACTCTCGCACGTATCGCAGGCACGCTAGCAATAGATCCAAGACATGCAAAAGGCATTATCCGCATCGAGTAACATATCATATACACATTCTCCCAAAAACCTAGTAGGCGCCCTCATCGCCTCAATTCACTCCAAATCTCATAATTCTGCCTAAACACCTGATTTCCCTCAACGCGCAAGTAGCGGCCCAAGAATATTACGAAAAAGCGACGGTTACACAGAGTAAACCCAACTAACAAATCAAACAAACTGCGCAAGGTACCCATCTCCAGCGATCGCGAAGACGTGCAGCATCTTGCATACCCGTATATTCGACTCGGTGACACTTGTCCCGCGGAGTTGGTTGTGTCTGACCAACGCAATGATTGTTCGAGTGATGTGAGAATCAGCGTTTGTCTTGGTATCGAGGCGCAAGTCAATCGTAGAACTAGAGGACGTTGGTTCTGCTTCAATGCTACCATCTCCATCAGGAAATATCGTCCTAAGCGAGCTTCGTACTTAAATAGACATTCCGACCGCGAGGCTTCTGTACAAGCGGCTGGCGAGGTCCGATCAACCTCCTTCACCACTGTTGCCTGATCAATACAACATAATCGGCACGTTCCGATGTCATTGAAGAAAATATCATGGCGTTTCAATACACATTATGTGCATATGAACACACCCTTATTCTCAGCACGACTCCGTGCTGAGAACAGAGTCTTCAATTTTCGCTCAAAGAAGCAGTAATCATGAGATACATCAGGTTAGCTTGATCAGAACGATAGCACTTCGCCAAAGAACAGTCAACAGATGAGAACGTCTAACAATAGAAATGATGTCATGTTGAAACAATCGCGACCATCTGATGAACGAGAATGAGATACAGCTTTCCTTGATTGACAGTCCTCGCTGGAAGATGAGTGTGTCAAGTGCCGACCAACAGTCGCTCTTACTTGTTGTTCTCCTCAACTATATAACTTCAGAGATCATTTTGTCTAGAAGTTAGAAACAGTATGTGAGCAGTACTGAGACTGAGTACCGAGTGGCTGCGTTTCCCGAAGTGTCTGGCGCCACGGCTAGCAGTCAACCTAAAGACAATTTCTTCACACCATAGAGACTTTTGATGAGGCATTTTGCTGACGTTCCGAGACGATCTGAGCCTTGTTTATTCACACGCCCGAAGGAGAAGATGGCATCGTAAGCCAGATGACCTGGGACTCGCCGTTCATATTGACCGAGAGATCTCATTCCAGCATCCGGAAGCATCTTGTACGAGGCTGTAAGCAGCCCGGCAATCTGTGTGCTACCACAGCCGCAAAGGATGTCCAACATCCGTGCCGTGAACGATGACGGGCGTTTGTCGAATTGCTGCGAAAAGGAGGGTGTCATGAGTCTGATGATGCCATGTTTCTCTATTGCTTCGCGTCTTGTTGCTTGATATGCTCGATACGCTGAGTTGAGGGTGTCTATCAGGGGAAGCCGGGTCATCCATGATGGTTGAGGGTCGATCATAATCGCCACCCCCTTTTGATGAAAGGCGCCATCTCTTCCCTCTCAATAGTTGAATCTCGGACACTAAATTGTATCAGCTGAAGATGTACTCCCAAAGTGGCATCGACTTACTAATCAGTGAGAGAGGGTGTTCTCGTATCGACGAAGCCTCTTTTGAGCCGCCATATGTCCCTCTCGCGCTCACGGGCGAGAGGGTGTGATGACTATGCGAAAATCATCCGACCTCGTATCTCCGTACCTCAATAGGCTTTAACAGCATGAGCACCAAGATCCTGCAGCATAATCCGAAAGTCTCACTCCTCGTACTTCTCGAAAAACCAAGGTTATCTTGACCCCCCTTCCGGAGTCAAGATTGCGCGCCTTCCCGCCCATGTGACATGTACTTCTTTGAAACGGTTATCTGGATCCACCATTCCTGAGCAACGTTTCGAACATGTGGCACATGCTGGTGTCTGCAACACCCCAGAGTCGAGATAGCCATAGTGAATCATGGTAATCTTGGAGGGTGGAAATGAAAGAGTCATGTCTCACTGGTCCCATGATCTTCTCCCCTCCCCCTTTTCCAACCGCGGCCGCCTCATTGGAGGATTGAAATCCGATCGATCCACAGTCATGCGACGCAAAGCGCGAGTATGCATGGTCAAAACGATGAAATCTGGGGTAATTGTAACCTCCCATTTGTGTACGACATGTGAAATGTCTCAGACCAGAGGCTTGATGTGGTTTGCTGAATGTTCTTGGAGAAGTTGGTTGTTTCCCAAACGGAGAGAGATGTATCGATGACTGAGGGGCTGATCTGCTGTTGCGATTGGTCGGAGAAAATGATGGCAGAGTTCTAGTAGTCTGATCTTCATTCTCCTTTCGAGCCTAGATATGATTCTTGACTGACTGTTACTGTTTATGGATGGACCACCAGATCCATCTCTGATGGAGGGGCACCACGAGAGTGACTGGTCGAATTCAATGGAGGGGCAAATTCTTGGAGGGGCAAATTCTTCGAGGGCCAGCATGGGATATTTTCTTGCGGTTGGACCAATACTGCAGCTCGCCATGGTGAACGCTAAAGCACATCTTCCGCAGGATATGAAGCACCTTTTACGATGAAAGAGAATGTCTCCCGCTTCTTCATCTCCTTTCTCGTGTCCTCAAGAGACGACAAAGGAGGATATCGCCTCGCCTCTGGCTCGGCGGACAGCGCCCCCGGGCCCATCCTTCAGATCTGACCAAAGACGCACGATTGGCAGAAGGAAAAGGATGATGTCATCTTGCTAGTGGTAAGTTACTGGTACCATTGTCGATTTGTAATTTCTCCGAATTGCAAGTCACTAGACTGGCATCGCTTTGAGACATCGAAATATATTAGCAGGCTAGAAAGAGTTGATCAACACATTCAAGGTTGGCTGCCCCATGTCAATCGGGAAACGGCATCCATGCGAAAGGAACACAATAAAGACCTTAGACAACTTTTTCGGAGACCATCTTTGGATAAAAGAACGGAAATCGGAGTAAGCACTCTAAAAGCAAAGGAAGGAACTTGTTTGGCTGAAGTACAACTGTTCCGGCTTCGGTGTTTATATGATGCGTGCAGGTAATCTTGGGAAAATAGGTTAGGAGTTTGTCCAGAACATGGCCCTTTCACATTCAGGATATCGACGTACCTTTCTCGCAAAGTAACCGACATCGGATGCGTAGTTGGAATCTTCAACTCTGTCCACGATCTTCAATTCTGTCTACGATCTTCAATTCTGTCTACGATCCTTGAACCTGTCGATTGAGAGGTTTCTATGCAGGGAGAATTTGAAGATTGACCTCGCTCGGGCCATCCCCGGTCTCAGCCAGCTCGCTTGCACGCGGTTCGTCCCGCCGAAAAGTCGTGCTCGATTTATTCCTCTCACATCACATCACCTCGTTCAAGGTAAGGATATTCAGCTGAGGACGGTGACCATCCTGAGGACCGTGACCGTCCATCACTTGCATCTCCCGCCATACCATTGACTTTGGACGGGTGACCCATTAAGCATACCTTTCGTCTGTAAAAGAAGATGTCTGTTGAGACACGTTTGACGTATGATTGATCTCACGATGGTGTTGTGGCGAGTCTGTCTGGCGAGTCTGTCTGCCAAAGATACCTGCGGGTAGAAATCAGTCTGCTGTACCCTCACGAGATCGATCCGATTGGAAGAGAGGAGGTCGCTGTATGCAAGGAGCCCGTTGAGGATATTACTTGCATGTGCACCTTGTAAATGGATGCACTCTGGCTGAGGTACCTGGCTGGCCGGATGTTGATCGAGACGGTCGTCTCTCAGAAAAAAATGTTGAGAGTGAGGATTCGGACGTGGATGGGACGCTGAGATAACTTTGTACAACCAATGCACGAGATCGCACAGGATTGCACAGGATTGAGGTTGTACAAATACTTCGATCACCATCCAGGATGAACTGCACAACTAGATGGAAAGAGCATCTCGAGCGGGAACTTTTCAATAGTGTCGACGTGCCATTTCCACCACGGAATGATCAACATCCCACGTCGGGATATGCTCTTGGTAGGTCCTGGTGGTGTTGGAACACTACATTCAACATTACACTTCTTCAATGAGAGGAAGCAAGTCCGTCTGCCACTCTCGAAAGGTCAAGCCGTTGTGATCGTCTGCATCATGAAAGCCCTCAAGCACATGCATCGCTGCCCATCCGACGAGATCATGTAGGGGGGCGGGACTGGAAAGATGTGGCATCGTAAGAAGCATCGTGAAAAGAGCCCGTCGGCCAGAGAGAAGAACGTGGCGAGCCGAGCAAGGATTCAAAAAGGAAGAAAAGAGGAAAAAAGTGAGTCGAGAGTTGCATGGGGGGTTCTCAGGCCTGTCAATGAATTGCCGCCATTCGATGGGTAGTCGGAGTTCAAATGTGATATATCGTGTGGAGAAGCTGGTACTGTAGCTGAAGGGATCTTAGCAGGTGGCCCGCTTTTGTCGATCTCTGGTTGGATTGATATGGATAGGCGGATGAATAGAACGTGCAAATTAAACGCGATCAGTCTGTCTGGACAAATGATAGTAGTGAGCAGGTTTTCTCTTGAGAGAATGGAAGTCAACTCTGCATTGGCACGTTTCACAAGCACAAGACGATCGGGAGGATAAGGAATCCTCGGGGCTTTTGGTGAGAGACAGGAGAACTCGGGCCGCATGCTGACACCGAGCTGTGATGCTGGGGGCGGCAAATCATGAAATTCGCAACATCCTGGTTCAGATCAAGACTGATTCTGTTGATGAGCATGGTTCCACGATAAGATAGAGAGAAAGTCGAAACAGAGCACGGAAATAAGGCAGCTGGCGACGATCCGGGTTGTTGTTGCCGTGGGAAGTCGAATGAGTGTGGGAATGATAATAATGGTAATAATGGTGATAATGGTAATAATGGTGATAATGGTAATAATGGTGATAATGGTAATAATGGTGATAATGGTAATAATGGTAATAATGGTAATAATGGTAATGATGGCACTCATGTAGTCATGTAGGCTCTCAATCAACCTCCCCCCTCTCCTCTCCCCCATTGGAAATAGAGAGGTCAAGTGGTCGGACCAACCTCCGCACACTTGTTGTCTTGTAGTTTGCAATATGATCTAAGAGATGCCAGATCAGATTGAGAGTATGCCGGGGGGGGGGGGGGGGGGGGGGGGGGGTAAATCAAATCGTCACTGTCCTGGCATTGCTTCGTAGACGATCTCGATCGGCTTGACGGTATGTATGAGGGACTTTGTTCTGAGAGGGTGTATGAAGAAAGTCGAGCCCGAGAGAACCGAGGTGGCTGTATGTGGCTGTCATGTATCAAAGCCTCTTGGGGACGCCCCGTGCAGACTGAAAGCGGCCCGTCACTAGTGAGCATGGAGGAGAGAAGAGTCCGGAGTAGATAATGGAGTATCAAGGCCATCTAGTAGTCGCCCCACTAGACAGGATCGAGTATTGATTTGATGGTTGGTCCAAAAATAAGTGTCAAGAGCAAGATGAAAGCTCACGATGTTGAATAAACTGACGCGTGGGATGTGCCAAACTGTGGCAAGTATCCAGGGCTGATCCAAGTGCTGGCGTGCTTCTCCACGCCTCCACTCCTCCACACCTCCACACTTTGACTGCTTCATAGTCCCACGGCATAGGGGACCAAAACAAGAAGGGCAAGGGAAAGGGGATGGGGATGAGGATGAGGAGGATGAGGTCGAAGAGCATGGTCTCCAAGCTACTGAGAAAAGAGGGGCACAGCCGTCCCCAAGACCGGGAAGAAGTAATGGGAACTACTGGAGCACTGCAGAGTCCATGCCCCTCTCTGGATCCTCTTGAATGTTAGAGTGCTGCTGCTGCTGCTGCTGTTGTTGTCGCTGCCGCTTCATCAGGGGCGGTCGAGGCGGGGTTGATGACGGCTGGACATTTTGATACCGTACTCCATAGAGGAGCATAATAAAGGAGGGATGGTCGCGAGAGTGGTTAGCGAGGTGGTCGAGGAGGGTGCGTTTTTTCTGCGGATCCGGCGGCGGCTGTCAAAAATCGAGCTCTGTATGGCGCGCCACCTGCACGGGGACGAAAGAAGACGCGGCCGCATTATCTAGGTGCAAAGATGAGAGGGGGGTTTCCAAGTAGCTGGAGGTTGTGGTTGTGGTTATGGTGTTAGTGGTATTAGTGGTATTAGTGGTATTAGTGGTATTAGTGGTGGTGGTGGTGATGGTAGTGGTAGCCGTAGTGGTTGGTAGTCGTAGGTAGTCGTAGGTAGTCGTAGCTACAATGATGATGATGACGATGGCGATATCTCTGGTAGGGTTTGCACTTGTCGTGCGATGCGTTGCTGATTATCTGTTTGTGAGACAGAATAGATTTCGCGGGTTCTTTTTTGGTGGCCGAGGCGGGTAACTTTAGTTTCTACTTTATTTTCTCTTATTGTTGTTTTCTCTTTATTTTATTTTATTTTATCTTCTTTTTATTTCTCTTCTTTTACCCCGGACTTTGGTGCTCGCAGGAGCAGACTTGCTTTTTTTTGCCAGGACCCCAGCTCCGCCCGTGAGAGAAACGAGGGGCGAGGAAGGGCGAGGGGAACGGCGAGGGGAGGGCACGGCTTCAGACGGCTGTGGCCCTGCACGTGCAGATATATCTTCAAATCCATTATCGAATCGGCGCTGCTCCGCGTGTACTCACTCAAGAGTGCTAGTATTGTACTCAGTGCTAGCATTGTACTCCGTGCTAGCATTGTACTCCGTGCTAGCATTGCACTCCGTGCTAGCATCGTACTCAGTGCTACAGATGAATAATATTGTGCTCGTGGCTGTCGTGCCCGGATGGACTGTCAAATCAAGTCTCATCCATATCATCTTGTCAACGCCTGTTTCTATCGCTATCACCATCGCCATCTTCGCCCGAAATTTGAATCTGCTACAGTAGAATGGCCCTCATAAACTAGGAATGTGGTTGGTTGTCGTGATAAAAATAATTTTTGGACGTCGATCAACGCCCCAGGACGTCAAGGGTGGACGCCATTGGCGAGATGGGAAAAGAGGCCCTAGCGCGAACTGTTGAAGAGGCAGCTACAGTAGCGAGGAGCAGAAGGGGCGTTAGGGCGTTGGGACAAGAGCTCAAGTCTCAAGTCTCAAGTCTCAAGTCTCAAGTGTCAAGTCTCCAGACAAAGAAAAGAACCAACTCAGCCAACCCCAATAGGTGCAGCACTGCCCGAAGAAGCTTGAGAAGTGACGAATGAGGCCTAAAGTGGTCCTAGAAATACCAAGCCATCAAACAGACAGCCTTTTTGATAAGTGGTCTGTTTCTTGCTCTCTAATAGGTGATCTGAGATGATCAGTGGCCTGTCTGTCTTGTCTGTCTGTCCTGTCTGTCTGTCCTGTCTGTCTGTCTGTCCTGTCTGTCTGTCTGTCCTGTCTGTCTGTCTGTCCTGTCTGTCTGTCTGTCCTGTCTGTCTGTCTGTCCTGTCTGTCTGTCTGTCCTGTCTGTCTGTCTTGCCTGTCAGTCTTGCCTGTCTGTCTTGCCTGTCTGTCTTGCCGGTCCGTCTGTCTATCTGTCCGTCCGTCTGCCTTTGGATGATGACTAAAAGCACAAGCACTGCACCGGCCTTTGCTTGCCTCTGCTTGCCTCTGCTTGCCTCTGCTTGCCCTTGCTTGCCCTTGCTTGCCCTGCTTGCCTCTACCAGCCCTTTACCCTGGGTTATCTCTTTCCCCATTATTTAATCCGACCAATCAGGAGCCGTCCCTCGATACGCTAAGGCGAAAGTGACAGCATCCCTCGTCGCTCATCTTTCTCTCTCTCTCTCTCTCTCTCTCTCTCTCTCCCTCTCTCTCACACTCTCTCACTCTCTCTCACTCTCTATCCCTCCCTCTCCATCTCCCTCTCTCTCCCTCTCTCTCCCTCTCTCACTCTCTTTTGCACTCTCTGTCCCACACCCCTGGTCTCCTCTCACGCGAATCGAGAATCGATCATATCCACAAGCACCAGTCTTGACCCTTGGCGGCCTTGGCTCAACTCTCTCTCATCAACCACCCCGGCCCACCACAATTGTTGCTCAACCATACCCAATTCGGCTTAGTCTATCGTGTCTTTATCTACCCACTGCACCAGACGCACCACACTCACCACCAGTGGGCAACTCCCAATCCATCTCGGCCACTGGTGCATTGAACCAGTGAACAGCCATTTTCCCCACCACAATTCTTGGACCTCACACCCATAATCGCATCCACTCCCACCTAACCCACCACCCAGTCACCACACCCAAACTGAAATCCTAGAACACTATTACCACCACCATTACCACCACCACCACCCTCAACTACCTAAAATATTTCAACAACAAGAAACTGCCTCGATGTCCCTTCGCTCCTGACCTCCGTCGGTGCTCTTCTATAAGCATTCTTCCCCTAAACATGTCGACATTCGTCGGTCGTCTTTCTCTCAACAATGGATTCATCAGCAGTGTCCAAGACGGCCGTGAGCACGCCCTCCTCGAGTCCTGGGCTCTTCTCTCCCTCCACGCTCCCTCAGAGAGTGCCTCTCCCTCAATCCGATGGCACTCCTCAACCCAGTCCTTATCTGCATCCGCTGCATAAAGTACGAGAGTGAGTCGAGCTTCTCTTGCAATTTTTTTGCCAGCCATATCTGGGCTTGTTGGAATCTTTTCAGCGGTTGGCCCACCCGACCCAGTTCTGTTGGACACCAAGCTTCGCTGCCAGAACCTCTATCGATGTGTCTGGAGTTGGAATGACTTGATTGTTTCCCCCTCACTCTGTTGTTGTTGTTGTTGCTGCTGCCGCATCTTTCTTTGCACCATCATGGCATGGCTTTGGCAATCACCGTCATGGCCCAGACTGACATGTGCCCCACAGGACTCATAAGGCGCTCGTCGACAAGGACTTTATCTCGGGTCGGAAGATGATCAATACATACGAAGTGATCGAGGAAATTGGTCGCGGGGTACATGGCAAAGTCAAATTGGCTCGAGATCTGTTGACGCAAGATTATGTTGCCATCAAGATCATACAGCGCTTCTCCAAGAAACGGCGTCTGGGCAGGGTCACGGTTTCACCAGAAGACAAGACCAAGAGGGAAATCGCCATCCTCAAGAAAGTCCGCCATCCAAATGTCGTCGGCCTACTAGAGGTCATCGATGATCCCGAGTTGAAGAAGATATACATGGTGCTCGAACATGTGGAGCTTGGAGAGATCACCTGGCGCAAGAAGGGCTCTCCTCAGATATGTCTCTACGAACGCCGTCGCATCGAACGAGAACAGCGAGGAGAGGATACTGGCGACGACGAGAAGTTCTTCAAGATGATCGAGAGACGGCGGCAACGCAAGGATGCCCAACGAGCCAAGATCAACCAGTACAACGCACAAACTCAGGCCGATTTTTGGAGTCTGGAGCATGGCGATGACGAGGAGGATGATGCCGAAAGCATCGCACTCTCTCGCCAGACGACTCACAATTCCACACAAAGCCTCTCGGCATATCGAGCGTTGAGCACGTCCAATGCTGGTTCTCGGGCTCCGTCAAGGACTCCTTCCCGAGCAGCCTCCCGTGCGAGCTCTCGAGCGCACACCCCTCTCCCGATAGAGTACGACATACCGTCGCTCGATAGTGACAATGAGGACGAGACACCAGGGCCGTTGCCGTCCCTCCCCTCACACCACGGTTCGAGTAGTGCTCTGGAGGGTACGTACTATGGGTCCTATCCCGATGAACCACCATATAGGGGGAGATCTCCGAGCATGGCCGACAGTATCATATCTCACATGTCCTCAGTTGATGACGTTCCGCACGATGCATTCGAAGAGGATTATTCCTATGTTCCCTGCTTCACCATCGATCAAGCAAGGTCGACGTTCCGTGACACGGTGTTAGGTCTCGAGTACTTGCATTACGAAGGGATCGTCCATCGGGACATCAAACCCGCCAATTTACTCTGGACCAAAGATCATCGTGTCAAGATTTCGGATTTTGGCGTGTCATATTTCGGTCGGCCCATCAGAGAGGGTGAGACCGAAGAGAACGTTTCTGAAGCGGATGCTGCCGACTTTGACGATGATCTCGAGTTGGCCAAGACCGTGGGCACACCAGCGTTCTTTGCTCCGGAGCTGTGCTACACGGACCTCGACGTTGAGCAACCGAAGATCACCGAACAGATCGATGTTTGGTCGCTTGGTGTCACCCTATACTGTCTCATCTATGCTCGCATTCCGTTTCTGGCGGATGACGAGTACCACCTATTCCGGTCGATCGCGAAAGACGATGTATATATTCCCAAAAGACGTCTGAAGCCGGTGGACCCATCCACCTCCACATCCACATCGTCCACGAGTCTCAATAAACGCGCGGCGCCCTCCACGGGTCCATACCGTGAGGATGGGGAACTCGCATTCGAGACCATCGACGACGAGTTGCTGGATCTTCTACGGAGGATGCTGATCAAGGATCCGACGGAACGGATGAAGCTGAGAGAAGTCAAACGTCATCCGTGGGTCATTCGTGGCATCGACAATATCATTGGCTGGCTTGATGACACTGATCCGTCAAGAAAGACCGCAGGGAGAAGGATTCAAGTCGACGATCGCGAATTGGAGGTCGCGGTCGTGCCCATCTCCCTGTTGGAGCGAGCCAAGTCGACCATCAAGAAGATCTCCAACAAGATCATCGGCGCAGCCAGAAGTGAGACCAAAGGAGAGGGTTCACGGCAGAGAGCGATCAGCAGCGCTACCAGTTCGGGGACTGACAACCTTCATGCACCTTTGACACCGCTGAGCCTGAGCCGGGATGTTCGAAGAGCCAGCCTTCGTGGAGACGAGTTCTACTTTGGGTCTCACGATCATCATTACGAATACCGGGAACCGTACAATCACGTTCATCACCCTCTTGCCCAGAGCCTCACGGCGAGTCCTGACGGAAATGCTGGAGATCCCTTCTCAAAGGACCTCCAACAGCAATCTCATTCGGTAGGAGCCACCCCCAAACGTGTTCCGTCCGGTGAATCCGTAGATTTTGATATAAGACCAGGTCCGCCAGATCGACAAGTCTCGGCGGCCGCGTCTATTCAGACGGTCTTACACAGAGGTCACTCGCACTCGAAATCGATGAGCAATAATGGGAGATTTGACGATGGTACCTCGACACCTGGCCCATTCACCGATCATCTTGGAGGCGTCCTCTCTGGGTATCCATGGTACGGTAGAGGGCGAGAGCAGTTGACTGAGATAGCCGAGGGAACCACATCTCGAGCTCGATCCGTCGACACGAGTCTGTTCACGTCTGAGAACAAACATGCCGAACCCAGTGTGGCTGTCAGTGATGCCATCGCTCCTGGACGCTTTGACCCTGGGTCTATCTTGGCAAGTGGTTCCTCACGATCTGAACAGTCGAGTCCTGTTCATGCCTACCATGACAAGCCTCTTCCATCTCCGCTCTTTTTCGAACCATACATAGTTCAGGCTCATCAGCTCCAATCTTCTCAATCCGCTTCGACACCCAACTTTCCTCATACCGCCTATGCCGCGTCCAATCTCGACCAACGACCTTCGACTGCGACCAAGACTCCGGAGGGGGTGACCCCGGAACCTCGCAAGTATGGCGCTAGTACGCCTGAATCTTTCCAACGAGCGCAGGAAACGCTGATGAGAAGAAGAAGGTTGGAGCAAGAGGTCGAAGAGAGACGGAAGCAATTTGGGGTGGAGGCTCGTAAGCAGATCGTGACGAGCCCAATCTGCCCACCATCACCCGACGACCATATCTTCCAGCAGAAACAGGACGATGCTGCTAAGCGAGCGCAATCATACAGCTCGGTAAACTCGACAAGCATTACATCACCATCCGACGCGACCTCGCCGATATCGTCTGTCAACCTCAGCTCACAGGAGCAAATCTTCCCTTCCGTGCCATCTTTGCCAGCGTTGATCTCCGGAGCTTCCTCAGTGGCGGATACCGAGGGCGAGTATCAACACCACCTCGCAGTCACGACCAATTTCAGTGCAAATGATACCCCAGAAACTCTGACGCCACCATCTATCTCCAAGCAGTCAACAAGGGAATCTGAGGAACCCCCGACTGCATTCGAAGGTGATGATACGATCTGCTTGACCCCTGATGACGAAGAGGGTTATAATGGAGATGGCGATGGAGCTTGTGCAGCTGAAGATGATGATTCGGACAGCGATGAAGGAGTCATCATGATGGGAAGTCGAAAGAAGTCGAAGATGCCCCCAACTAGCAAGTTACAAAGACGAGGGACGAACGCGAGCGCGGGCAGCACAGAGACCGCGAAAAAGGTGAAGATGGACAGCTGATGGTTCGACGGTGGATATTTGTTTAAAATTTTCAAGGCATTATTATGGTGGATGTTTGTCGAATTTCAATTTCGCATTGGAGGATGGATCACTTGGTTGAAAAAATGAGGGTGAATGGAGAGTGTGGAGGTCGAGAATCATGATTTGAAACGCACGTGGGCTTGGGAGGGACTGGATCGGGATTTCTCTCCTCTGGAGCGAACACGGAATTTGGGATGGCGACATACAAGGCAAAGCCATGGACGGACAGGAAAGGAACGGAACGGATGGAAGGCGGGGATGGTCAGGATATGTTTGAGCAGGGTCACACATATACGGTGAAGCGAGACGGATTCGATCAGAACGAGCGGGCGAAAGACAGCATATAAAAACAAATCAGCGTGGCGTCTGGAACGGAATTATACACATCACATCGGAAGTTTTCGAAAGGCGCTTTAAGCTGTGCCACATCAAGTTGGGAGATTTGCCATCACAGCGAATATTCAGCATGAAAGGAATGGGGTTTGGGTGGTCTTGTATTATATATCTTAATTTCCTTCCTTCTTACTTCTGTTGTTATGGAGGATGATGATGAGTTTTGATGCCTTTTCTTTCTTCTCATCAGAATGGTGGATTGATTGAACATTTTTTGTTTGGAGAGATGACAACGATCTGAGCATCGGCTCTGGGCGAGGGCGGAAGGAGCTTTGTATGTATGTAATTAGTTGATCGACCGACTTTGTCTATAACAACATAGATGAGGGCAGAATATTGAGAAGAGAGATGAGGTGGTGAATGAGACGAACGTATATTTTATACACACATACATATGATCTGCCTCGTATCATTTGAGAGATGAAGTTCATGACTTGACATGCTACTTGTATTCGTCGAGGTGGCAAGTTGATAGCAACACAGCTCCAGCAGTCTCGGACTTCAAACTCTTCTTTCCGTTTGCCAGCCACCTAACATCCGAAAGGATGCAAAGAAAGAACATGACTGAACGCCTGATGATATCAGAATATCCAATAATTATCCCCTGCTACGTTCAGGTATCTGTTTCTCCCTCTGGTCTTTCTGGTCTTGAATAAGACGAGAGGTGTTTCGTGTGAGGGACGTGAAGTGCGACGTGGTAGAGGTGAATGTCATGAGATGAGGAACGGGCTTTCTCATGGATCTGATGGGACGGGTGGGTAGGCAGGCTCTCGTGGGAGAAGTTTATGGAGGGAGGGAGGGAGGTTGGTGCTCGTATAGTCGGTTAAGGTTATAGTAGGATTAAACGATATATTTTCTTGTCATCATGTACACAACCAAGCAGCAAAGTGTATAGGCTACTCACTTCATTTCGTATAATGTTTCATACAACCATTCTCCATTCATCATGTGTCCTCTTTTCTGCGACTGCCATGCTCTCGAATTGCATCAAGCAAACCCAGGAGCAGCAAGCAGTAGCGTATTACCAATGATCCATATCCATAACCCAAGTTTCTACGCCACCCAACGCCAACGAGAAAATACATGTATCCCAAACATCAAACTAAAAATCAAACTGAGCGTGAGCATCCATACAACCATCATCATCTATCCGTCTTCACTCATCCTTGTCGATAAAATACAAGTGCGAGAAATCTATCCACTGCACATCATGCACTCCTCTTTGTTCTCGATACTGCCTGGGAGGTTGTTAGTGATGTTCAAGTTTGGTGCCTGGAGATGAATCTTACATTGTAAAACAGCATCAGCATAGATATCCTGCTCACGGTCTGCGCTCGCCTCAGTATCCTCCTCCTCCTTCTTCACAGGCAAAGATGGAGCAGGAAGCTCCTCCTCCTTTGGCGGCAAAGTTCCGGGCTCAGTGGCGAGAGATTTCGGGCTGTCACCCTCAGCAACATCAGCCTTGAATGCAGGAGTCTTGATAACAGCTGCAGGATCAAATTTCTTGTTCTCGGACACCGGCGGTGGGGTCGCCGACGGTGTCGGAACCCCGTTTGGGACACCGTTGTTGGAACTCTGCTTGATGTACATTGGGCGTGGGGAAGAGGCTTGTGCAGAGTAGCTAGCGGAAGGTGTTGATCGCTTATTCTTGGATGTACGTTCGCGAGCAACATTAGTGTCAGCCACTAGAAGGGCCTCTTGGTCGACAGTGAACTGGATGGGTGCCGAAGCAGCCATTGTTCGGAGATAGTACATCCCAGTCTTGAGGCCCAACTTCCAACCTGCAAAATGCATACTGGTGATCTTGCCCATTGTAGGATCCTTCATGTGGATGTTCATTGATTGAGATTGATCAATGTAAGCACCACGATCGGCAGCCATCTGGACGATGGTACGCTGAGAGATTTCCCAGACGGTCTTGTAGAGAGCCTTGATGTCAGCTGGAATGTTAGGAACATTTTGAATCGAACCACCATCTGCGATGATTCTATTCTTCATGTTGTCTGACCATAGTCCCATATCAACAAGATCCTTCAACAACCATGGGTTGACGACTTGGAACTCTCCAGCGAGCACACGACGAGAGTAGATGTTGGAGGTGTATGGCTCGAAGCATTCGTTGAACCCAAGAATTTGACTGGTACTGGCAGTGGGCATAGGAGCAACAAGCAAACTGTTGCGGATACCATATTGCTTGATTTGTTGCTTCAGAGAATCCCAATCCCAGAGATCAGTTGGAGTGACACCCCACATATCGTATTGAAGCTCACCCTTCGAGACTGGAGATCCCTCGTATGTCTCGTATGGTCCAAGCTTCTTAGCGAGATCAACGGAAGCAGTCAAAGCGGCGTGGTAGATAGTCTCAAAGATCTGGATGTTGAGATGCTTGGCCTCAGGTGACTCGAATGGCAGACGCAGAGCCAAGAAGACATCAGCAAGACCTTGAACACCAAGAGCAATAGGTCTGTGACGGAAGTTGGATTTCTTTGCTTCTGGAACTGGGTAGTAGTTGACCTCGATGATCTTGTTCAGGTTCTTGACCACAACCTGGCAGACCTCGTGGAGCTTCTGGAAGTCATAGGTACCGTTGTTCATGTCAACGTAGGTGGGAAGCGCCATGGATGCCAAGTTACAGCAAGCGACCTCATCTGGTGCGGAGTACTCGACAATCTCAGTGCACAGGTTGGAGCTTCGAATGGTACCGAGATTCTTCTGGTTGCTCTTTCGGTTGCAAGCATCCTTGTAGAGCATGAAGGGGTTTCCAGTCTCGGTTTGGGCTTCGAGAATGGAGTACCAAAGTTTCTGTGCCTTGATGGTCTTGCGACCCTTGCCCTCAGCCTCATACTTCTCGTATAGAGCCTCGAATTCATCACCATAGACATCTGCAAGACCTGGGCACTCGTTGGGGCACATCAGTGTCCATGTGCCATTCTTTTCAACACGCTTCATGAACAGATCTGGGATCCAGAGAGCGTAGAAGAGATCACGAGCGCGAACTTCTTCCTTGCCGTGATTTTTTCGGAGATCAAGGTACTCGAAAACATCTGCGTGCCATGGCTCGAGGTAGATGGCGAATGCACCAGGTCGCTTGTTTCCACCCTGGTCAACATATCTGGCAGTGTTGTTGAACACTCTGAGCATAGGAACGATACCGTTGGAGTTGCCGTTTGTGCCAGCAATGTAAGCTCCGGTGGCTCGAATTCTGTGGACATTGAGACCGATACCACCAGCATTCTTAGAGATCATGGCACAAGTCTTGAGCGTGTCGTAGATACCATCAATACTATCATCCTTCATGTCAATTAAGAAGCACGAAGAAAGTTGTGCCTGTGGTGTGCCGGCAGCGAAGAGTGTTGGCGAAGCGTGTGTGAAGTATTTGCCTGACATCAGGTTATATGTCTCAATTGCTGCCTCGATATCCTCGCCGTGAATGCCAACTGCTACACGCATGATCATGTGCTGCGGGCGTTCGCAGATTTTGCCATCGAGGCGGAGAAGGTATGATCGTTCGAGGGTCTTGAAACCGAAGTATTGGTAGTTGAAGTCTCGATCGTAGACAATAGCCGAATTGAGTTCTGCCTCATGCTTCATCACACATTCGTATGTCTCTTTGCTGATCATGGGTGACAATTTCTTGTTTCGTGGGTTGGTGTAGTGGTATAGGTCGGATATGACACTCGAGAATTGCTTCTTGGTCTGCTTGTGTAGGTTGGAAACTGCGATTCGTGCAGCAAGAATGGCATAGTCTGGGTGAGTGACTGTCATGTATGCAGCAGTCTCTGCGGCCTGGAAAGGGTATGAGCAAGCGGTAGCAGACGCGTCAATACGCGTGTCAAATCTTTGTACATACCAGATTGTCCAGCTCTATTGTGGTGACACCTTGATAGACACCAGAGATAACTTTTTGAGTAATTGCGGCGGCATCGACATGCTCTGTATCGAGGCCATAACACAGACGAGAAACACGAGCTGTGATCTTGTCGAATTGAACACGCTCCTTGCGGCCATCTGAAGACTCGTTAGCATGCGTTGAGTTGTAAGGTTGTAGTGAGGTTGGAAAACATACCGCGTTTCCACACAAACATGATGGCGGACTGTGAAGAGTGTAGAAGGTGACGAGGGGAAACGGCAAAAAAGTTGAGGAAGCTTTAATGCTCTCTTTGCTGCAATGTATGGTTACCAAGTTATGCAGTATACCTCAGAATGATGAATCGACTTGGAAGGTCGTCGAGGATGAATTTTGTGTTGTTGAAGAAGGAGGATGTAGAAGAGAGACTTTGAGGGGAGGAATGTTTTCTTATGAGCCGAAGCAGAGAACGCGACTTCGGCTGAAAAGCGCGTTCTTGCTTCCGTAATCGCCTTCCCTAGCGCGACAACACAACGCGAAACCACTTTAAGGACGGGGTGTGCACGGTCACGGGACTGGAAAAATCAAAGCGGCAAGCCGTACCGATATGCACGTCAACTTCTTCACCTCATCAACTTTCCTTACTGTCACGGAGTACCTTTGTGTCTTCCATACAGCTTCTAATATTATAATTGTTCACTACAATCCTTTCAAAGTTATATTTATTCAACACCGCAATTTTTATTCTATTCCATATTGTCTGCACTTCATGTCGTGCCGCTGCTTTTCACTTCCAAAACAGCAATTCCCCCAACCACCAACCAGGCTTCCATGTCCACAGTGGGGTTCTGAGTCAATGGTGATTCAAGATCATTTCCTTGTCTTATCTGATCTGTTTGTTGATGAAATCACTTTCCCATGCTCGAACACCTTGTTTTCCTCAGCCTCAAGATTTAGTCGCGGTGTTACTTCATGTACTTGCCACACATTTCTGTGGCCTGAATAGAATGCGTGTTGCTCGTTACGGCTTGTACTTTGCTTTGATTGTCTTAGACCATGCATAAATTATATCGCGATGGGCCCATCGAAGTCTCGCTGACCTGTTCATGGCCATCACTGCACCAGAATTCAAATCTTGGCATTGCATTCAGACTGAAGGATCGCTCCTGCACGATGTTCCTTAGACCAAGCTTGTATCTTAATCGATGCTAGCAAAGACCTAGCTAGCAAAGACCTATAGTATGAAGCTCTTTTCTACACTTGGTGGCGATCCTTTTAGAACACTCACTATCATACTTGATGGAGAGCCATTTCAAATGACCGAGAGAGTCTGGAGTCGACTCTTCGTCATCTCCGACTATAAAGGGAACTAAGGACGCTTCGGATAGACGCTATATGCTTATATTGTGATCGATACCGATTGAAATACCGCAGAAATATCAAGTCAGGACTTCTATTTTCTGTGGCAGGGTATGTTTTGTGCAAGGTAAGTTCATGCCAAATGCTCACACACCCTCAACCACCCCCACAAGGAACACCGAAAAAAGAATCAAAAAATTGCTTTGAAGAATCCAACTCATTCTCACACCAAAGTTGGGAAGAATAAGAGAAAACACGTTTGGCAAGTCGTGGCGGTTCGCAATCATCCCCAGTGGCGTTCGGACGGCTCGATGCAGCCACTAACAAGTGCTCAAAGAGGAGCTGGTTCGCAACTCTGCATATCAAGGTAAAATTAAGGCTATTGCGAACCAAGTACTTCGTGATCACGTCTCCTAGGAACTTCTTCGCTAAGACTCTAATTAGCTCACATAGCTCTTCCATACTTTCCGACTGCTTATCGGAGGCGAGTAGACAGCATGAAAAGGAAGCCTCTCTGAGCAGAAGCGAATCTATCAGTGGTCAACCGTGGAATACCTCGACTACTCATCCAGAATCTGCTTGGGTGGCTGCATCACCTATGAGAATTTCAAGCCGCGATGAGAATAATGAAACTACCAGCTTGTCTCAAGTCGACATGTGGTCTCTGACATACCAGGCAGAGCCTGGATTGGCACCATTCCTGCCATTTTGGCTGGCTCAACTTGCGAAAAATCGGTCAAAACTGTATCGGAGCTAAAGTGCGTATTCTATCCTTTTCTTGCAGCACCGATAAGATGTTGACTTTTGAAGAAAGCATGAGGTAAGGCACGAGAAGCCCTACTTCTGTATGCATGCTGGATGTACCAGGACAGGGGGATTCAGCACCTCAAATGACCTCGATCGACACAGGAGCAGCAAATATCCCTCAATATTAGACCCGTCTAGGGTAGTCACATACAGGTGCCTGGTACCTAATTGTAGGTCAAAGGAGAAACTTTGACCGCGCTTGGGCAATTTTCGGTCGCACCTCAGGCGGATTCACCACCGCGAGTACAGTAACGATAACGAAGTTGAAAATATGGTCAAGAGGCATGAGTACCAACCTGTATTTGAGCCGTGTATACTAACGAACTAATTGAGATCCAGATGTATGATTATGAATGGTCTTCCACTAGCAACCGACTTCCAAACATGTTCGACCACAGTACCATTACACCTGGATTTCCGCCAAACTTGTGCAAAGGCTCCTTCACCCATTACCATGTCACCACCTAGTGGCTCCTCTTCGAAGGCGAGCCCCATTGGTCAGAACATTTCCGGACGATCGAGTCACTTAGGGTTATCGAAGGAAGTGAAAACCGACGACGTATCATCATTAATGTCCACCTCAAACATTTCCCAGGGAATCGATGTTGATGCTCCATCCACCTGGATGGTGAACAACACCTTGTCTGCTTTAAGTGCCAGTGTTTCCTCAGATCCACCAGCCAATAAACTCCAAGGGTTAACAACCAAAGTACAGAAGGTTGTGGAAGTCGTAAAAAAAGGTCGTGATCTGGGATACACTGTACGGAAGAACGAGCATAACAGGCCATTGGATCCAAATTCGTACATCAGCCCAACAACTAAAACGTCAGGTAGTCGTATGACTTGTGAAGTCTGTCATAAATTTCAGGGGCGGCCATGCGAACTGAAGTAAGTTCTACAAATCTACCATTCTCGACAGAGGGTAATTCTCACAGAAAGCACATGAAACGGCATGAACGGCTGTACGCTTACACGTCACGAGACTGTATCAAAACATTTAGTAGTAAGAATGACTAGAAACGACATGAAAGTTCGCAACACTTTCATGTTGAGACTGGGCGCTGCGTTGCAGCCTTCTGTGGAAAGATGTGTTACCGGCTACAAGTATTCTGCGACCATATTCCTCATGGTCTGAAGAACAACGAAGTAGTAGAATCATACCAAGAAGCATGTAGAATTGACAGAGGCTGTCAAATGAGGTTTTGGTGTGAATTTTGTAAGGGTCTAGTGGATTTCAAAAGTACTGGAAGCGCAGTATTGACAGAGAGATCTGATCATATCGATGATTATTTCATGGGTAGGAATGGCTACGCGACAAGACGAATTGAGACGTGGATGCCAGTAGACACAGCATCATTTTCTTATAAAAGCTATAACCCAAGCGAGGTGGATGGTGAAACCGCCAAATTCACCGCTTGTGTATATTGAGGTACCACATCAGCACGGAAGTAAAGGTGAGTACGACTGCAAATCTAGCAATGGCTTTTTGTTGATCTTTTCAACAGAAAAGCAAGTCCTTCAGTTGAACTTCAGGGGAACGCCCTTAGCAGTTAGTAAATCAACCTCGATTTGAAATGTTACAAAACCTGAATCGAGGGGGTAGGAATTGTGCACAGAAAATCCATTGAGTTTCAACTCTTGCTTCATCGCTACGAACTGTATGGTTTGTTAACCATTCCTTTTCTAAACAGGACTCGGGCTGGAAAATTACTGAAAATTCCTCCCCGGCACAGAAATTCCTTTATTGCCTACCAGGGTCATTAATATTGGGCTAAACCAGGAGACAGAACCTCGACCACATGTTACGTGACCAGACGGGGACAATGCAAGATATATTACCCTTAATCACTGCTGGAGAGCATACGTGCCCTTGCGGCTCCTCAAAAACAACGTCTCGTCAATGGAGAAAGCCTTGTCATTCAACCAGCTGTCGAAGACTTTTCAAGATGCGCTCATTATCTGCAAGCGTCTTAAAATAAGCTACATATGGATCGACTCGCTTAATATCATACAAGACTCCGACATAGACTGGTAAGTATAAGCGGCTCTCATGAGGCAATTCTATTGCAATTATTACCCCAACATCACAGCCACACACGCTATAGATGGTCGGCAAGGGTGTTTCTCGTCGAGAAACCCCGAATGATCTCACCAATTAAAGTTAAGCTCGAATGCAGCCCGTAACCAGCAGTCTACTACTGTGTGAAGGCAAACTTCTGGAAAATGAACTTTCTTAAGATCTCTCTGCAACGATAAGGCTGGGTTTGCCAAGAGCGCTTCCTTCCTCTCCAAACACTTCATTCCGGGGCCAGACAGCTATTCTAGAAATATAGGGAGAGCTCATTGTGCGAACAATTCCTACTACGTATATCTAGCTAAATTATCCATAACCTATCAACGGGAACCGCGCTTCATATCTAAGGCTCCGAGATGCGTAGAAAAGCAAACATGGTAGCCGACTCGAGCCTGGATGCTTTCCATATCCGGAACATAGTAGTGCGCCGCTACTCCTCGTGTGCTTTGACTTACGAGAGTTATAAGCTGATCAATATTGCTGGATTGGCATCTAACTATGGAAAGAGATCAAGAGCCAATATTTAGCTGGTTTGTGGTGGAATAATCTGGCCTTTGAGCTGCTATGGAACATACGTGGTCGGACTTGAGGTGTTCCTCGATTCCGAACACGAGGTACAGAGCCCTAACATGATCATTGGCCTCGATCACTGTATTTATTAAAAGTATTTGTCAAGTTTATTTTGCAGATGAGCGAGATATTAGTATCTCAATCAGCAGTGTTAGTGTTGAGCTGCTAACTGCACATCCTTTCGGCCAGGTGAAAGGCAGCAGACTCGAGCTAGAAGGATATTTAGCCCAAGCGAACGTCATCTTACAAGAATCGAAAAACAACAGAGGATTATGTAACCTCTGTATTGACAGTTCTCGGGCCGGGGTTGGAGTTCTCAATGTTGAGAGTGACGAGCTTACGACGCGAGATGATCTGTACTATCTTCCCATCAGATATATTCCCGACCCTCCCGTGAAGACGAATGCTGATGAGAGTGGAGAATTTTTCCAAAATTTATCAGGATTGTTCTTCAATCTTAAGGCGAGGGATATACTAGAATCTACCCGGGAAGGATACTTCGAGATCTTTTCTGCAGTCGATAATTTGCAAGCAGCTCACCGCCAGTTCGACTGGGAGTGCATGAAGATGGTAGGGTGCCTTTCGAAGCCAGCCAGTGGGTATATCCACACTCAATCGCCATGTTCTCAAAACATATTTCTCTGGATTGAACTTTGTGATTTTTTTAGTACCAAGTCTAATCTACAAGGTAACAACTGTATCTAAGGCTTATAGAAGATCGAATCCCGCTGTCATGTGTTTCCGCCAATGACTTGAGTCAACTATATCCTCCACCACCATAACAACAGCTCTTTGGGCGAACTTCAAAGCATTATTTGTTATGTTCTAAGATATCTTTAAATCCTCCACTGAGTGATCCGTCCTCTCTCTCGCTATCGTCGCGTTGCACATCGCCTCCCCGCCTCCGCCTCCCAGCCGGATCTTGGCAAAGCCTTACTTGTGAGACTCAGCCGATGCGCGCTATCACACGACAGTAACCAAGGTTGCATTTTCTTCTTTCTTTTTCCAACCTTCAGCCACTCGTCTATCAGAACCTCAGCCATTGTCTTTGTGGCGCGATATGCATACAGCTGCCAAGAAATAATGGAAATCACCGAATGGTTATGTTACCGAAAAGCAATACAGGAGAACCAGGGTTAATATTGTTTTCTGACATTCTACTGGCTCTTTATAGCTTCCACCAAGGTAGTTTCTCTTTCGCCATCATGTCTTTCGAAACCTCTCAACTTGGTAAACTGCTCAACGTACCTCACCATCCTTGAGCTTAGAGCCTTGATCGAATACAACTATTGGCCATTTCGTACAACTTTTCATACGATGGTAGACCCTATGAATCTTTCTGGGCTCGCCCTATCAACCCTCACTCTTCCTGCCCAGGTGTTCAGTAGCGGCGTTGTTGCATATACGACAATCTCACAAGTGAAAGGCATGGGAATTACATTTAACAAGCACTATTGCCATTTCAAAGTATGGGAAAGTCGATATATATACTGGGGCATGTGCCATAAGGCATGCAATCCAGGTGGCCTTGCTGAAAATCAGATGGCCCCAATCATATACGACGCCCTAGTCAATACCCTTATCCAGATCAATGATATCCTGAATGATAGGAACAACCTCGTTGCCAAATATGGACTCCAGGATACTGGACAGGAAGGACAGATCGAGCCTTCTTTGATTAAACGAGAGTCAATGAGGCAACAAAACATGATTAAGCGACTACAGAAGAGCAGCTCACTCATTCGTAAGGTGAGATGGGCGGTCATGGATGAGGGAAGGTTCGGAGGTATGGTTACTGATTTGTCAAATCGTATCAGAACGCTGTACGAAATACTTCCTGTGCCTGGTGGGGCGCTGGTTGAGGATACCATCTCAGCCCAGACAGTGTCCGACCTAGTTCTCAGTGGTGGAGCCGCAGCAGCACTTCAAGGTCTACAACAGAGTCCAGAGTTACAGGTGGAGCAACAGCTAGTACAAGCGCGAGATTTAGCCGCCCGAGTTGATAGAGAGAACACTGATATAGTGCCACATCAATCGGCTCAGCAAGCGCCTTCTTCACGACTTCTCGATATTCAGCAATTGGTATTTCAGGAATCTTCTTCAATCCCCACGATGGGCATTTCGAGGCTTCGTTCTTGGGCACGAACCCGCCAATCTAGTTCGTTTTCAAACCCTGAGGTTATGGTAGTGGAGTGGCTTCGTTATGATCTACAGCGAGATAGAGCCACATTAGCAAATGTAAAGTCGGCTTTCAAAGTTCGAATCGAGGCCCTCGCTATGATGCTAGAGGCAAAACCACGCTCAGACTCATTTCGAGTTCTAGAGTGTGCCGGCTACGTCGAGGATAATACTGATAGCCGGTTTGGACTAACATTCCGACTCCCGAGCTATTACAAACAGCTTGAACAACCCATTCCGCAAACGCTTTTCGACACGATCAATAAGTACCCCTTCAATATTCCTTACCTCGGGGATCGGTTTCGTCTTGCATACCTACTTTCTGAGACGGTACATTCCCTTCTCGCAGCTGGATGGCTTCACAAAAGCATCAATTCATATAACATCCTCCTTTCTCCCAGAGCAAAACAATCAAATCTTGAAAGCCTTCGGACTCCAGTATCGCTAGAAAACCCTTATTTCACTGGTTTCGCATTGTCACGCCCCGATGACCCACGTGTGGACTCATCAAGAAGCCCAGTTGCCCAAAAAGCTATGGCAATGTATCGACACCCCGAAGTAAACAATATAGAGGGCAGACAATCCGTTCGTTATCGCGGCATCCATGACATATATAGTTTAGGCACATTACTTGTTGAAATCGCAACCTGGAGGACCCTCCCTCGATATTATCCTAGTAGCCCTGTTCCCAGATTTGATTTCAGGCAAGTTTTGCTAGAAAAGGTTGTTCCCGGGCTTGGTGTATCTATGGGCGAGAGATACATGACTGTCGTTAGAAAATGCTTAGAGGGCAGTTTCGAAAGACTCGAGGGATATCGTGAAGATGAGTATGGAAACATGGATTACAAGGATAATGTGAGACAAGGTCTTCTCTGGGAAGTGGTCGCTGTCTTACGAGACTGTCGCGCTTGACAATCTACTTGAATGCCTTGAAGCACCCACGCAATATAAATCTTCCAACCCAGAAACGATTCTCCTTGTGTGCTCTGCTTTGGTCTTACCGAATCAACGAGACACAACTGGCTCCCAATTGTTGCCAAAATTCATCACATGGTGTTTGCCGGCAGGTGGCGCCGCCGCATTTGGAAGTGGTAGGCGAAGACATCAATGTCTCAAAATAGAATCTTGCACACCATCAACCCATGAGGCTGAAACTCGAATTGTTCATATCTGAGGACCATTGTCATATCATGTCCCTAACTTGACAACTAAATGAAGAAACGCCAGGATGGAGGATCGAATGTTATATCCCCGTATACTCGGTAATTATGAACCTGACTATTTGGTCCTAGCAGCTTCGCAACGCACCCAACAAATCCACAACAGCCGCCCTACTTACCAGCCCTTAATCGACATTTCAGAGGAGCCAAGTCAAGAACTACCTTCCATCCTAAGGATCTTCAATCACTACTTTCATGAAGTCCAAAGCCGCGATGACAATTCAGCTTCTGCACCTTTTATTTACAATGTTACCGCTCTGCACGACGTGGAATTTAGCGCGAAGTATCCCGTACTAGGCATGGGTCACAATTTTGCAGTCTGGGCTGCTCCTTTTGATCCCTCAGATGAAGGTTATAAAGCAATTGATGGCCGTGCTATAAACCCACAAGTGTATTGTCTTAAGACGCCAAACTTTACTTCTGGGGGAAATCGAGATGATAGCGGGGAGTTTCGAACGGAGTATTACGATACGACTCTCCAGGAAATAAGAGTCCTCTTACATCCGCATTTGAGAAGATGTGAGAATATTATCAGCATATTTGGGCTCGATTTTCAAGAGGATTACAATGACTATACTCTAGCGTGGCCTGTATTACTGATGGAGTATGCTGAGTACGGAACATTAGATACACTTCAAGAAGATGTCTACGTTGGCGTAGACCTTTCGCGGATACTGTTGCTTGATGTTGCTCGTGGGATCCAGGCCTTGCATGATTGTAACATTGTTCATGGAGATGTCAAGTCAGAGAATGTGCTCATCTGTCGCCATCATCTGCGAAAGTATATCGCTCGATTATCAGATTTTGGCCTGTCACTGATTAATCCGGATATATCGAGGAGTGATCATCGACTGCCGGGAGAAACGTTTCTTTGGAGTGCGCCTGAATGTGGTCAAATTATGCCAGTTGGATCTTTGAAACAAACTGATGTATACTCTTTTGGACTCATGGCGTGGCGGGTCTTCCGAAATCATCCAAACCCATATCGGTTGATTCCTCCAGAACACTTAGGCATAGTTGGGCCAGGTGAGCTTCGCGATATAGTCACTTTTGCCAAAGGTCATCAGGATTTCCAACAATTGGTTTTGAACACAATGACCACTCAAACGAATACACCGTACTTCTTTCATTTGATCGTTAATTCTACTCTTGGGAGAGACCCGTCAAGTCGGAGCTTGGAACAGACAACCTTTCTGCTATCCCAAGGCCAGGATAGTGCGCTCTCCTGGTAAGGCCCAAATGCATAATTCTGGGAGTTTCCTAGCTTAAGAAAACCATGCTAACCATGAAATACAGTTTCAAAGACAGTGAGACATACTGGGTGATGGAGCAGCCTTTCTTGGTACTAGAAAACCTTCAAGAAGCGTATCCAGAGAAACTTCTGCAATGCACTCTCAAGCCAGCGATGCTTTTATCCATAGCCGACGCACTCAAAATAGTACTCGAAACGCGATCAGAATTGGCATCCGACGCTGGCTGGTTACTGTTCAACCTCTCTTCGGACCAGCAATTTCGGGTACTTATCTGTGACGAAGAACAATGCTGTCAGATGCTGGTTCAATTATGCGAACTTAATTCAACCAAAGCTCGAGCGATGGCAGCTAAATATCATGTTATTAGCGCAAAGTGGCCCCAAGCGTTAACTATACGCTGGCTTGAAGATGCGGCGTCCAATGGTTCCTATTATGCGATAGAATGTCTTCGCCTAATGGATCCCGACAAATTTCAACGTCTAATAAGCCGACCTTTGAACTTCGAGTTTGCTTCTACGGATGCTGAAGTGGTCGAGTCAGAGATCCTCCAGTCCTGTCGATTGGGGGATTATGAGGCTTGTAAGAGAATCTTGTGTAGCAATAGCCCTTTGCCTGAGCAGAGCTCGGGTGTTTCGCCATATCATTGGTTGGTTTCTTTCCAAAATGAAACACAAATTGAGGATCTCGTAGGAACACTTCTTCATAGAGGAGCACCCCTTGGTCTCTGGGAAGGAGAAAATGACGAGTTCGTTTTTGGGAGGGTTGTTGGGACGCCCATGTGCTGGGCGGTTTGGCACCGTAATATTCCATTACTCCGCGTACTTCTCAGAAATTTTAGCGAGATCGAAGTGGAAGTTATGGACCGACTCATAAACCTGGCTGCTGGCATGCACTTTTATGATGTTCTGGAGGCAGTTAAGGTGTCTGCAGTTTGTATCTGTAATGGCTCGAAGCCGAACTGGCAGAAGGCACTATATTGCGCTGGGGATATAAGCGAATTCAAACTTGCTCGTCGTCTTAGACATGGAGACGACAAGATGCGGCAAGCGCTAGAGCGTACATTTGACATCCTTCTGAGTATCTACAAACCAACGAAAGATGACATCAAGGTTCTATTTAACTTCGCATTCTATAAGACTAGTCCCGATTTGTTACGATATCTACTGGATAATATGGATTTAGCAAAGCGCAAAGATCTTGTCCAAAACCCTGCTGTCGATTTGGTGTTGTGCACAGTAGCAACAGGACAAAAGGAGCTATTCGAGATCTTCATTTCTAGAGGCTTGATAAACCCTAGCACTGAACATGGTGTTCAGAAATGGAAGCCGCTCCAAGTGTGCGCCTTCTCGCGTCAACGGGATCCTTATTTCGCAAAGCGTCTTGTTGAAATCGGTTGCCCTGTCGATGGAACAGGAACTATCAAGAATACTATCTGGACACCGTTTGCTACGGCGGTTTGTTCTGGACGATATGAGGTCGCCACAACGCTTCTCGAGCTTGGGGCAAACAAAGACGCTCAGTTTGGATGGTTGGGTGGCACTTCTGTAACGATGAATCTGTTACAATCTTGGCCTGATATTCCGGTATCGCGACTGAAGTACCTGCTTGAGGAAGTTCCGCGACTTGGATTCGGGCATGTCAACTTTTGGGGTTGGCCTGGTGCTGGCGGTAACATACTTTATTCGCTTGCAATGAGCCACTGGCCTTCCTACACCAACGGAAATCGTCTTGAAGAAACTGCCAAATACATCCTCAGTCAATTAGCCGATAAGAACTCTTTGAATAAGATCGATAAGCTCGGCCAGACAGCTCTGAGAATGGCATGTGCTTGTGGGAATTACGAAATATGCCGAGTTCTCATTGAAGCTGGCCATGATGTAAATTTGTCAGCGGGAGTTACTCCATTGTACGGTGCTTTAGAATGGAGGAATGAATGCATCAAAACCGAGAGAGAAGCATTTGCTAACAAAGATGGACCTGGGAGGGTGGGGAGACAGGCTCAGACTTTAAGGATACGATCCGAAATGACCGTTGATCTGTTGAAAACACATGGTGCAGTAGAACGTGGCCTTAAAGATGGAATAAATATTACTAGGGCATGGTTAAGTAGTGGCCAACTGCAAATGCCGAGTTACGAGGTAACCCGCTTCTATTCAAGTTCTGCCTTTCATTCCAACTTGCTGATCATTAATTCTTAGACAATCTTTGAACTGCTCTCCGGAGCAATTGACTCCCGTGGCTTAGTCAACCCAGGAAGCACCCCTCTCCATCCTACCTCCAAAGGTGATTTCCGTCCTCATCACGGAAACAAAACCTGGATCCAGGAACGACTCGCTAGCATAGGCAAGCGAATAGATGATCGAAATCCTGCCGTTGAAATCATAACACCTCGATACCAACAGCACAGCTGTCTTCCCTGGAGAAATTGTGGATGTTTTTCAAGCCCCAGGCCAGTATATCAACAACCTACTCAAATGTCCGTGGAAGCCCAACTGCCTTACCAAATACAATCCCAACCTCTGCAACCACAGACCTTAGCGCTTCTAATTCAAGAAATCAAGAACCATCTCCTTCTGCACTTTCTCGAAGGCGGTGGTGATGCATTAAGTATTCCAGATCGAAAGATCCACGCCATCAAAATGTTACGGGAACAGCTCTGCGCCCCTATAATCCTAGAACGAGAATGCTTGGACTTAGAAGTGGAGAGTTGTGATGAGTTCGAAGAGTTGAAGAAAACGGTTGAAATTTGTTTAGATTTTATGGGGATAGAGGGGTGTGTTAGTTTGGTGTTGGAATTGGGAGATAGGGGGAAGGGGTTGATTGGGGTGCATGTTTTTGAGAATTGAGCTGGCGGATTTGTCTAGGCCACTGTACGATTTGGGTCTCGCGAAACGTCAATCTAAAAAAGAATGATCTTTAGAAGACTTCTACAACAGCAATTAAAATGAGGCGCTCGACCACGCAGCTGAAGAGCCCAAAGCTGAATTCGCCTGGGATGCCTGGACTGATGTCTACAAGAATAACCGCAAAGCAAGATGTTTTGAAGGCCAGTTCATTAATAGCACCAAGGTCATTGAGGAGGTCTGCATAATTTCTCTTGGTATCAACGTAACCTAGCACGAGTCTCTAGTTAGGCGAAAATTGCTCAATACTGGTTTCATTTCCTTTCCTGCTGGATATGGTGCTGGGCGTTCCAAGATACTCGACTTCCAGCGAACAGATAACGGAACCCACGGTCAAGCAAGCAAACTGCTTCCATGCCACCTTGTAAGGTATTTAAATAATGCGGCACTCCAACAAAATAATTCAAATACGACAAGCAATCTAGAAGCCTGGCCCCTACATCTTAACCACGCTACCTTTGGACGGAGATACTTCGCGACCGTGGAGGAATTTAATAGGTCTAGCACCAGCTGACTCCAAAGCCGGAGACAAGTTATAGTGGACGGGTAAGTTATGATGACCGTGTGTGGGAAGGATAGCTTCCAGAAACACACGAATCGCAAATAGAAAGACTTATGATGATCGACTCCTGTACTAGGCTTTTCGAGATGTAAGTGATAGTGTGCTATTTGACTAGAACTTATGTGTTTACAAGTCGATTCCTGACTTCAACGATATAGACCTTAACAGCTACAGCCTTGCCATACAACATATTTCGGCTGCGGTTTACGTTGCTTGCTTCATAGTGATATACACTTTCATTGACATAATTTGTCATCAAGCCATCTCAGAATAACCAACTCCGAGTCACATCACACATTGACACATGCCTACTCCCATTCAAAGACATCGTCACCATATCGAGACTCCAATCATATTCAGTCTTCTGGACACCAAGACTATAACGAGTCTTTACACAGGCGTGGGAAACGTTTCACGTGATCCACCATTTACTCTGCCGCTTTGGCTTCCCCGCATTAGGCAGCTGCACGTCAAGCATAACGGGGGCTGATTCTTACGCCGCAAGCCACGCCTCAACCTTATACAGATCCAAAAGCGATCTTTCTCACTCATTTCTGGGGAAGATCTCTAACGTCAACCCGCTTACTATGTCGATTTACGTGGAAAAACTTGCACCTGACTGGGAGATGTCACGCCGCGATGTTCTTGTTTGTGGATCTTGATGCGAATCCCAAGGCTTGTAAGTTGGGCGATCCCCAGTATGTCACTTTGGTTGCTGTGCCTCTTAACTAAAGAGGTTGGTAAATTGAGCAAGGTACATTAGTGAGCTTGGTATTTGAATGATGTTTATTTAAGTCGAATGCTCCCCAGATTCTGGGATGTCCGAACTTCTTGCCAAGAGCCTCAGTTCACTACAAGAAAACCAAACATAGTCGTCACAATGCGTCCTCAAACCGTCCTCACCACTCTGGGATTTCTCCTCCCCCTTACCAAAGGATCCTCGCTTAATCCCCGTATTCTCAATGACCCTACCGCTCGCTATCTAACAGAAATGTGCTACCCAATCTATTCTAACAGATCCCGCATCAGCGACCTTAACCTCTCTATCAATGAGAGGCTCGTCTCCCTTATCAACTCCCCCTACCCGTGCGAGCAAAGCACCTATCTCCAATCCGCCTGCACCGCCAACGGCACCACCCCTGCCGACTTCCTCGCCGAACAACAATGTCTCTGCAACGGCTCCTACTTTCAAGCCATGGAAGGCTGCTTCAACTGCTACAGTGTCCATGGTGGCATCACCGTCCCAGCCACCCAAGCATTCGCCGAGATGACAGCTCTTTCCGTAGGGGAGTGTTCACCGAGCCCGCCCTTCCAACCCTACAGTAACTTACTCACTACCGCCAACATCACATCCTACAGACTCGCGCCACCATTCACGCTAGGGAATGACCAGTTCCCAAATGACACCGCGGTGAGCAATTACTGGACGTCCTCTGCTCCTGTGAGTGCGGGTGAGATTACAGGTGCGGCAACTGCTAGGCAGACTAGTTGGACGAATTATAGTGGCGTGAGATTTAGGCCTACGAGTACGCCGGTGGATTTTGTGTCTGCGACGGCGGCGGCGGCGGGTAGTGTTACGGGACAGGCAACGACTCAGGGGGGTTCTGGTACTGGGGGAAGTAGTTCTGTGAGTGGATCTGGGGCGAGCACGACGAGTCCAAATGCGGCGAGGGCGACGGAGGTTAGGGCTGCTGGGGGAATTTTGGCGGTTGCGTTGGGGGTGGTGGCATTGTTATGATCTGTGGTTTGGATGGTAAGTCGTGAGCTGAATATGTGTGAAGATAATGTTTTGAGTTTTAATAATAATTATATGTTGCTGAGATCTCTGATGGATATATTAAACACAAACTAGCAGCAAGCATCAAATCAAGTAAAAAGACAACGTCAATGGAACAGCGCCATTGCAATTCTTGGGTTAATCATGACTTTGCTATGACAGCGAAAGGCAAGGAAGTCGAGATCTCCCTCCAAGGATTTTGAAGTTTAATCGGCCATAAAGAACGAAAATGAGTACATTTAACTACCCAAAAAGTTGAACGAATATTTCAGATAACCTGAAAGGTATACACATAGAGCACAATATATCTCACAGCATGTATACCACTAGTCAAATTTTATATACCGCCGAACCCAATAGGTGAACCATATCTAAACCTGTCCATGTACAAGTCTCCCTATTTAAGACAGGGAGTCGAACTTTTGATATTCTG
Source organism: Hymenoscyphus repandus (assembly GCA_001414415.1). Classification (NCBI taxonomy): domain Eukaryota; kingdom Fungi; phylum Ascomycota; class Leotiomycetes; order Helotiales; family Helotiaceae; genus Hymenoscyphus; species Hymenoscyphus repandus. The sequence continues at coordinate 138,393 of LLCE01000047.1, forward strand.
CCGAGACAGCACGGCAATTGGTCATAGTCAAACACGTAAGAAATCATGTGTGTGAAAATTAGCTGAAGGGAAAGGCAGAGTGAATTTGAGGGGTCTGCTTTTTGAAACAGTGTATCAGGACAACAGATGGGAAATTGAGACATCGGCTGCTGGATGAGATGAGATGAGATGAGATGAGATGAAGAGCTTTCTACCCCTCCTTATCATATTTTCAATGTGCTGTTAGAACTTAGACAATGCTCTCGAATGCTCAGTCATGGGATAATAGCACTTAAATTTGTTGTATACCGTATAGGGCTCTCGCTACCTCTTGTTGGAATCGAAGTTGTTTTGAGGACAATACCTCCCAATGACAGAGTTTGGGAAGGTTGTCCTCGGATTTGTTGCATCACACGCAGTTCTTGCCGCCTCTTGTCACATCTAGGTGTACTACTTTAAGATGTAATAATGAATTAGGGACAATTTCTTTGTATGCCGAAAGTTCGGATGGTTCCTATATTTTGTGTTCTATATCACACAGAGCTTTGGCCATCTCTGATCGCATCGTCATGCAGTTGCTATTAGGTATATGTACCACTAAGGACTCCTTGCGTGAATATTGAAAGTTGCTAATATGTAGGTCTATGCACCACTTAGGACACTTTGCGCGAATGTGGACAGTATGGATAACTCCCGATCCTTTTGCTGCTCATTGCAGAGATGTCCTGTCACCTATTCTTCTATTATGTAGTTAATACTTTCTTTACAGACATTCCACATATGTGTTTGCTCGAGTAGAGGAAATTCGAAACCGAAGCAATTAGACAAGGAGAATTTGCCCCAAACTAGAATGTGGTCACCGCGATTGACAAGTATTGGAATTTCGTTGAAATCTAAAGTACAAGTACATTGTTAACGTTATGCCTTTCGATTTTCAATCGCACGTCCTATGCCTAGAGGACGGCGTGGTTTACAGGGCCCAATCGACTTGACTGGCATCAATCTGTCTAGTATAAAACCCTGGCCTTGTGCCAACAGACTTGACGATATCCAGTATACCAGCATAGAAGAAGGCACATGCATCAATAGTGGCCCTGCAGCAAGCGCCATCACTCCAAGAGATCTTCGCAGCCTCTTTTGCCAGATAGTAGGCTCTTGGCTTCCTTTTGAAGCCCCTCCTATGCTCAAAAGCATGACTCCAGACAACATAAACGGAAGTCGAAGTTCGGGATCGGCCTTTGTGAGGTCTGGAAACCAAAGTGCACCTTCGCTTGCAAACCCTGGCTCGAGATATATGGAGGTTCCATCTTCTGCTACTTTATCTACCCCCAAAATGCTAGAAGCCATCATACCGAGAAGACCAGAGTGGTAACCTGACATCATTCGAAGACATTCGACCGCGGCCAAAAACACTGGCAGTGACAGTACGGGCAGGTAATTGTTGATTGTGCGACAGCCATGGCGAGCATATACCTCGTTCCTCTTCTTACGTGCTTTCTTTGCCAGTGCTGCCTGGGTCGCTATTGGACCAAGATGCCCCGCCTCCTTCATGGCTACTTGTCGGAGTAGAGAATTCCATGCGTGGAGGACAGGTGCAAGTTCGGCCTGCTTCTGAAGGTTGCGACGGGTGTGAATCGATACAGGGAGCATGATAACCGATCGAATGGTCAGTGCCGCGAGTGGAATGCTATACGCCCATGGTAACCCCGTGAAGCTATGGATACCCTCAAAAAGCGCGTGAGTAGGTGCGATAATGGTGTCGAGGAACTGTGGCTTTGGTGAAGCGTGAAATGCACGACAGCTTGCTGGGAGTTGAAAGAAGGCATGCGACAGCTTGGCTGTAGGTGACCAACGTAATGAGGACCTCGAGTGATTGAATATCGACATCTTAGCGAAAGGCGGAGAACGGACATGCCTCTAAGGCGTGCGGAGTAAGGCTATTTCTGTCAGGCGCATCAATTGAAGTTCGTTCATCGTGATGTTGATCATCTGAAGTTGTTGTCTTGTGGAAAAAGCTCAAGCTCGGCCCAGAAAGTCTGATGATGTCGGAGTCAAGCTCCGCAAATGCCGACATGCTGTTCGGCGCGTCCTCAAGAAAGGTGACACCTCGCGATTCCAGAAACCTGGAAGCAGACATGCGCAACTCACAAAAATATGGCCGACACTTGTACCACGCCGGATGGCAATAGTTTGTGGACCTTGGGCCTGGGTTCTAAATGGGTAAGTATAGCTATTGTCTCGATCCTTGGCTTCTTTCCTCTCGTCATCGTCCTGCTTGGTCCGAAACTCGTATTCTTCGTTGGCGGGACCTTGGGGTATTATTTGAAGAAGAAGACCGCTGGACGGAAAGCGCAGATACTGGAGCTAGTGGAGGCAGATGAGAAGGATTATGCGGCAGAAGGAAAGGGTAGCGGAGACAGCGACGAGTGGGAAAAGATAGAATCCTATGCGGCAGGCCTAATGAAAGACGAGGAAGCAAAGGACCGGGAGTGGGATGGCATAGTTGGATTTTTTCACCCTTTTTGGTGTGTATTTGATGGCTTGTGGAAATGCATGCTGGACTATATCTTCGAACAGATTACTGACTTAATTCAGTAACGCTGGCGGTGGCGGGGAGCGGGTACTTTGGGCTGCTATCAGAGCTACCCAGAAACGATGGCCGAAAGCCAAATGTATTGTATATACTGGCGATCACGATGTCGACAAGAGTGCAATATTGGCTCGAGTAAAGGTCTGCAAGCTTGTATGACCCGAAAATAATATGAACTGACTATTTCATTACTAGAATCGATTTAATATCTACCTCTATCCTCCTACGGTCAACTTCCTTTATCTCACAACCCGCTCCTGGGTTCTTGCATCTTCATGGCCACAATTCACTCTTTTGGGACAATCTCTTGGGTCTCTTGTGTTAGCGTGGGACGCCTTTTCTCTTCTTCCTCCAGATATATTCGTTGATACCATGGGTTACGCTTTCGCACTCGGATTCTCCAAGATCTTGTTTCATGATGTGCCTACAGGAGCATATGTACATTATCCAACCATTTCGACGGACATGCTAAAGTCACTTGATCCGACTTCAATGACTGGTAACCTTGGAGTCAATGCCGGGAAGGGAGCTGGGGCTGCTGGAACAGCAAAGAGGATATATTGGGAGCTCTTTGCAAAGCTATACTCCTTCGTCGGAGCGTCCATTGATGTTGTCATGACTAATTCGAGTTGGACACAAGCACATATCAACTCTCTCTGGGGAAGTTGGCGCAAGGATAATGGACGTCCTGCTGCTATTGCAGTATATCCACCAGTCGCAGTCGAGGAGCTTGAGAAGGAAATCGAAGTATCACCAGAAAGCGAAAAGAAGCGCCAGAAAGTGCTTATATATATCGCACAGTTCCGCCCCGAAAAGAACCACAAGCTCATTATGGCGGCTTTTGCCGAATTCATGGCCACTAAAACGCCTGCAACAAAAGGCGCTAAATTGGTTCTGATAGGAAGTGTACGAGACGATGGTGACTCGAAGCGTGTATATGAACTGCGGCTTTTGGCCAACGAACTTCAGATCAAGGAGAGCGTGGAGTTTCATTTGGATGCTTCTTGGCCAGAAATTTTGGAGTGGCTGCAAAAAGCCAGTGTAGGCGTTAATGGCATGTGGAATGAGCATTTTGGAATTGGAGTTGTGGAATACCAAGCTGCTGGACTCATCTCAGTAGTACACGACAGCGGTGGACCTAAGGGAGATATAGTCACTGAAGTTGATGGCGAGCCAACTGGTACGTACATACTGACTCGAGATGATGCAGTACATTCTAAATATGAACAGGTTTCCATGCTATATCTTCTACCGAATTCGCAAACAGCTTCGAGCAAGCGCTTGCATTACCAGATAAGTTAGCAATGCGTCTTAGGGCGCGGAAGTCTGCGAAAAGATTCACAGAAGAAGAGTTCGTGAAGGGCTGGCTGAAGCAGCTGGAGAAATTGGTTGTGTTGAGAAGGGCAAAGGTGCATTGAATATCCATTTGTAGATTGGCGATTAGACATATACACAAATAGAGACGATGCCTTGGAAATCGGCATTTTGAAAATGCAAATGGTCCACTCGAGGCATGTGTAACGATTGGGAATCTTGGCTAAGATCTCTTGTCGTAAGGTTTGGTGTTAAAGGAGTCAGACAAATCACGTGGTATTCCGTTAGAAGTGAAGTTGTTACTAACAATATGACAAGAGCTAGGTTGTTATGGGTAATTAAGCACTAAGCTCAAAGTAAATGGGCCGAAGCCTTCGCTATATAGTATATGAAACAAGGTTGATAATCGCGATAGTCGACTTACTGCTGGGACTGCTAAAGTAGTCCTCTCACCCTGCCTAACCTCACGTGCCTTTCATATGGTCATATGACTTTCCACTACAGATCAGTCAACTGGTACGGTCCACCCCGAATGCTTAATCAGACCCCAAGGCTCTGTAGTGGCGTTCAGCAGGTACGACTCATAGCTTTTCGTGACAGCATGGAGAATCTGTGCGCAAGAGTGACGTGGTACACCCTGGCAAGATACACCCAGACGAGGCTGCATAAAAAGAAAGTTTGAAAGCGAGCTCAGCCTCAGCCTCACGAAAAGAGAAACTCTAGGTAGGACACTTAGAAGAGTATATATTAGTAATAGCCCAGGCGGCATCGACACTATGAACCTAAACAATCTTCAGTCAGTCTTCCGCCATGTCGAGCCTGGAGCGGTACCATTACACTCCGCTACCAGGCGGACCTTACATTCGAATATTGAAAATCTTCCCAGGCGCCTCGAGCGACCCACTCCGCGGAGAGCTCGAGCTGTTCAATACCGAAACGGCCGGTGACTACGAGTCAATGTCTTACGTCTGGGGAAATCCCATCCGAGACCACAAGATTGTCTGCAATGACAAGACGCTCAGTCTGACGGCAACTCTCGAAGGAGCACTGCGGCGTATTAGACGGGCTGACCAGCCTCGCCGAATATGGGTGGACCAACTGTCGATAAATCAGGATGACTTGGAGGAGCGAAGTCAGCAGGTGCAGTTCATGAATACGATCTACAAGAACGCAACCCACGTCCTTGTGTACCTTGGAGAAGATTGCAATAAGGAGGCAGAAGAAGCCTTTCGGCTAATCCATAACCTTGATCAGATGTTCAAGGACGGAGAGAGTAAGGAGAAGTTTCGTATCATGAACACAGAGCACCTTCAAGATCAGTCTGAAGTGCAGTGGACTCCACTGAAGCGTCTGATGGCTCTCCCTTGGGTATGTCAATCTCCCATTAGACTGTGAGCATTTGAGCTAACGGCTGAGGAGTTTACTCGGATCTGGATAGTTCAGGAGATTGGAACTCAGGCACCCGCCACATTATACTGGGGTGACTCGGAGTGCGACTGGGACCTCGTTTGGGGCGTCGCAAGACACCTGTCTGATTTCCACCATATGCGCAAGCACTTTGGCCTGAGGACGACGGATATTAAATATCTCTATAAGCGCTTTGTCGAGCCTGATAGGGCTGGCCGCCACGCAAACCGCTTCAGCCTTATGTACGAGCTTCACAGAGCGGCACATTGCAAGCTGACGGATCCTCGCGATCGGGTCTTCGCCTTTCTCGGTCACTACGCCGTAAGCGAGGGGAATCCCCAGCTTGCTGCCATCCGGGCTGATTACACCAAGTCCGTCGAGGAGATATACTGTGACATTGCGGAACGAGCTCTGCTTGGGGACCCAGGCAAAACTCTCATTACGCTTGCCGTAGTCCAGCATCCGCGGCTGCCCTCAAAAACGTCGGACGGATCAGGTGCGCGGCAATTGGTCGATGCCATGCCTTTGCCTTCGTGGGTGCCAGACTGGCGAGAGCACGAGTGTCACATTCTGTCCGAACCAACCAGCTCTCATCATGCGCACGCCGGCAAGCCGGCAGATCTCAAAATCGAGAGGGCGACCAAGGTTCTCAAACTGCGCGGCATGAAAGTGGATGTCCTGGAGGCATGTTCGGACCCGATCCAGCAGAAAGAGTTCCACCTCGACAAATCGCGCCTAGTTCTGGCAATCGAGTCTTTATGGCGTGAGATCTGCGGAAAGACAGGATTTGACCTCAAGGACCGCTATCTTGATGATCCAAATGGTGACCATGCCGTCTTCGCGTACACGCAGACACTGAGCAGTGGGGGAATTGCGACTGCGAGTTGGGATACGCGGCACTATCATGAGATTGATTGCGAAGAGTGGTTTGTCCAGGGCGCCGCCTACCTGACAGCAGCATTGGCCGACACGAATCTGATCTCTGCTGAGCTCAGGGACAAGGCTGTTGGCGGTGATCTTTACAAATGGTCTCGCGCTGCGAGTGGTTCCGCCAGCAATCGATCGTTCGGCCGGACCGCCCAAGGTCGCTACGTACTCGGTCCAAAGGTGATGGAAAAGGGGGATGTAGTATGCGTCTTGTTTGGCGGAAAGATGCCCTTTGTGCTGCGTCCGTGGGATGGCGGCAAGTTCCTTCTTGTTGGCGAATGCTACGTGCATGGCTTGATGCAGGGTGAGGCGATTGAACTGCTTGAGCGGGGAGAGATTAGTGAGGAGACGTTCTCCCTTTATTGATAGCTCTGATCATTCTATATTGCCTTTCGTTTCGTGAGATCTGATTCATAGCCGAGGAAAAGTTAGGAAGTTGGTCGTTGTTGACGTATCGAAGAAGACTTTTGCTGAATAGTTTAGATTCTGGAAACTGAGACTTTCGACACATTCTCTATCTGTGAGGAAAAAAGATAGAAGGCGAGGGTTTGTTTGTCCAAAACCTTTCAGTGCTTTCAAATTCAATTCGAGTTCCTCGAAGTTACAGCACAGTCCCGGATGATGTCGGTCGAACCCAAGTGAAGTGCAAAATAGTCGCGGTGTAGACCTTCTCATCCCCTCCACTCGTTGAAGTAGCCCATCTCGTCCTTGCAGGGACCAAATGCACCACGCTGGGCCTTGATCGTGCAGAGAGCTGTGTTGAATTGAAAGGCTCCGCTCTACGCAGCAGTGCTCGCCTTTAGCACAGCAAAAGCGTCCAACACCACAGCCTCTTGTTCCGGCGTCGTGAACCTAATCTCCACATCCCCCACCAGACACGCGCGAACCTCCTCTTCCGTCGCCCACACAAAGCCCTGATGCTCTTCTGGGCGCAGTCGCACCTCAAAGTTACTGCTACCGTCGCCATTGCCATTGCCATCGCTCTTCTCCACCTCGACAATAAAGTTGAGCTTTTGCACCATCTTCCCCGACCGCGTTTTGAACGTGTATCCCTCCCCGACCATCGGCCCAACTAACCTCGCGACCAGCGTTGTCTCCTCCCACAGCTCACGCGCCACAGCATGTAGAATAGTCTGGTCGTCGTGGTCGCACGCGCCTCCGGGTGTCTCCCAACGGTTCGGCATGCTATCGCATGGCGCGCGCTGGAGGAGCAGGATGCGCGAGGAGGAGAAGACAATAGCACCTGTAGCGAGGAATTTGCACGCATGCTCGCTCTGATCTTGGGAGAGATAGGTCTGGGCGGGAATGGAGAGATGGGATGTTGATAGATGTGGTTGGAGGTTGAATAGGGGCGGGTCGGACATTGGGATTGTAAGGCTGAACGCGAGACTTAGTTGAGTGGATCGTGAGAGGTGTCAGATTGAGATGATAAGCGGTAGAGAAAGTATTTTCAATTGCAACGAAGGAGGGTCAGCTCAGGTACATATTAGCGAAAGTTCTACGACGCTAGGACACAAGCTCGCAAAAGTGAATGCGGGGACATCGTCATGCCACACGGGTTCACTTGATGATATCAACCACGAGTTATTCACGCAAACTTGATAGGGTGAAGAATGGTTTTAAATTTGCCATCGATACGCTATCATTTATCAGTATACCATTTAAAGTCGCTCTCTCCATCGCTCCAGCCTTCCGCAGTCTCTTTGCTTCTCTTCCACGCCTTGATTGTATCGGGCTTCTACCTCTCTACCTTCCTCATACATAGGAGGTATAAGACAATCTCTTTGGCCTTTCCCCTTGAACAACAAAATCCAGGTACTTTCTGATGTCCACGGGCCTGAACCAGCCAATAATTATCTGGACAAATTTGGATGAAAGCTTACAAAATTGAAGTTGATCAGAGTAATTGTCACCCCACCAGGAAAGCGACCAGGAGGAATTGGGATTAGAAAATAGGGGTGTCCAAGTGCGATAATCAAATTCAGCTCCAAACAGAGTGTCCACATAATCACGATCGTCGTGATATCTCCATGAACCCGTCAGAGGCGATTCTTCTGTCTCAAGTTCGGCAAAATCACGTTTGAGGAAGGCAAAATCGATTGGAATGGGCGGAGAAGTCTGATCATCTTGGCTCCGGTCCAAGTTAAGCTGGTGGCCACTAGGAACTTGAAATCGAGTGCTGAAGGTCCAGCTCGACAATTTCTTGACCTCACCGGGATCGTCATCGATATCGTCGTCTTCTCTAAACGGTACATAGGGAAAGTAGGACAATTTTGCCAGTTTAGCTGCCACTTCATGCTCATCGCAACAAGTGCTGCCCAGATATTCATCGCAAAACTGCTCCAATTCTTCCCATTCGTCGTCCTCAATGGAAGAGTAAAGTAATTCGAAGCGAAGAATTTGATGAATTTTTCGGATACTACTTGAGTTAGTGCAAGTTTCACAATGGTACTGCGCGACCTACCGTGGAAATACGGCGTCCGGGCTATGCTGTTCACATCGCGAGACTACGTTAGTTAGCATGCTGTTTCTAGACATGGAGTCTACCCATTAGATAATTACTATTATGCGTCACTGGCATTCCCAGCAAATAGTACGAGAACCAGCAGCTGAAACCAGCCCAGATGCTGTACATATTTCCTACAAGAAGAATTTTGTATGCCCTTTGGATGGAAGCTGATGGGTCAGTCGAGCATTCAGGGAAGGTATTATACTCGTTTCGTAGAAGGTCTCTGAGCAGATGAAGACCATCTAGCCGATCGGAATGTAATTCCTGAGGGTTCTTAGGACCAGACGCGGGGTATAGTTTCCTGGGTAGTAATTTTTGGATCTTTGCTCTTGTTACTGGACCGAACACTGGGCTGAACAGTAGGGCTCCAACGATATGAACAAAGCTTCGAGACCTTTGTAGAGCCATAAATTGAGAATCTCTAGATTCAGCATCCCAGCCAAAGTAGGTTTCAAAAATCCAATCCTCTAGAGTATACTGGTCGGAAAATTCTTCATGTTGACGTTTCCGCACCGAGATAAACGTCTGTTGCAGCTGTTGCAAAAGTATTTCACTCGTGATAGCCAATCCATTTGTCGCGTCGACCATACGATCAATAGTCCTGTCTGGAGGTAAGTCGTACAGATTTTTGTAGATGAGATCATGTTGCACCTCAGACCAAGCGTGCATAACGATCGTTGTGACCTGGATCTCAACTATTTTGTCCCAAGTACTTGCTGCAGAATCCTGTTGTAAATGACGATGTACATGACCGTTACTGTCTTTTGCGTCAACCCCGTTTACAAGGAATTGAATGGCCCGATAGCCAGAGTGTTTCCAATCCTTGACAACAGCCGTGGCGTCCCGCTGACTCCACATTCCCTTGGGATAGCTCCGGAATGCTGGCTCTGCAGCCTCCGCTTGTGCATCGGCGCCTGCATTGTTAGTATTCATAGAAACTGATGGGTGCATCTTTGAATGCTGGACAAAGGGGTGCTTAATGAGATTAAACAGCCCGCGAAAATGATCCACAATAAGTGGAACGTCGTCTGGAAAGTAGGCCAAGATCCGAACTCCTGCAAGATCTCGAATGCAGTTTGCATTGTGTATCTGTTCTGTTGTTTGGATATTTGGGTCACTTCGAATGTTCTTTTCCAGAGTTTGAGGTGCCTTTACTCTCCAAGATACTTGATATTTGATAGAGTCATCGAACCTGTCTTTGAGAGGGTTGGCCTTAAATCGATCCACTACGCCTTGAGCAAGCTGGGTGAACCAGACCTGGTTGTAGCTAGAGACGAATCGAGAAATGTCGTCTACTTCCTGTGGATGTGTATTGCCTGGCAGATTTGCGTTTCCTGGTCGATTGGGATTAGCTGCTGTGTCTGATAGCTTTGGAGCTGTCCTATGTCGAATAGCCTCATGGTCTGAGGCGTTCAGTAAATCATCAGAAGAAATTGGCAGCAAGCGCTATGAAATGTTCTATGCCTACCGGATGGTGTGTATTCCACATCCTGGGAAGACGTTTCCATTGTGAGGTGGAGAATAGTTGAGTGTTGAGGTCAGGATGAAGTCTCCAAGCAGATAAAAGGCATCCCTCAATAAGAATCCAGCTATGACTTGTTCTTACAGCTGAGAGGGAAGTTAAAGGAACAGGGCTCATGGAAATTTTAAAAATCCGCGCTATATACGAGTTCGGTATAATAAATACGGCTGGCGTGCCTGCTAATACGACGTTATACAGAACAAGGACAGTAAAATCGCTTGGCGTTTTGTGCCCCCTTTGTTCGGATAAACTCGGCCTGCAGGTTTTCTTGTAATATGAGACTTCAAAACTTGGAGTCATATTCCTTCTAATAGTGCAGGGGGGACAGCTGAAGAGGCTTTCAATACTATCGACGGGACGATTGATAGCATGACCATAACCACGGTACAAATTGAATCATTATAGAGAAATAGCTGAAGAATAGTAGAGGCTAGCTATAACTTTATGTATTTGCCAGGTAGTTACCGTTCTTTAAGTTTGAGATTTCATGGAAGATTACATGTTCCGCTTCCGATCAATGAGCAGAAAATCGACCAATCACGAATCTACCCCGGCTCTTTCTAGCATCTAACATCATGTCTCATCCTGCTCCCCACTACCTCGATGTTTCTGAAATCAATGTATGAAATTCAAGGAGGGAATCAAAATAAAAGGCTATTACCTCATAAAGCTGCACATGACTCTTTCCTAACCTAAAATACCTTATCTCTTTTGAGATTAGTCACCAGACCGCCATCCACTTTCGAGCTCGGCGCATCCCTCCTACTTCTATCTCTACTTCAAGACTATGCGGAAGGCAATCAGCAATATCAACCCACCAATCTTTTAAGAGAAAGCCCACTTGTTCCAGTTCAGAGCGCACATATTCATACTTCTGCAAGCCTAACGTGAGTTCTCGTGGGTGAGGTTGGGAAAAGCCCCCTTGCATCTCACAAAAGACACCCAGCTCAAAACGCCTACGTGAAAGAACTTGCGGACGCCGCCGTGGCAGGCAGCTGTTCAAGAGAGACTGGGGCTTACTTGTTGTCTTTTGCCGATCGTGGAGATTATCAGACCGAGCGAAGGCCTGAAGGAGTTGATAAGCATGCCTTCCTCTGACGATATTGGATTGGGGGGGATGATGTTACTAACAGGTTTGTAGCTTAAATGGCGAATTGCATCAGGTTGTATTTTAGGAGTGTGTTTGTGGGTTTGATTCTGGTCGGTTGTAGGGTAGTGAGTGCTGGTACGGCCAGTTTTAGTGATAGTTTGGGGGCGGTGTCGAGTGAGAGCAACGTTTGTAGTGAGGTTGGGATTGGGTTGTTGAAGAGAGGTGTGAGTCTTGAATTCTAACTTGAGATTGTGGAGATGTTTGTTTGGACTGACGATGATTGTGTAGGGAAATGCTGCAGATGCATTGGTGGCTACAACTCTATGTGTTGGTGTTGTGGGCTTACAGCATAGTGGGATTGGAGGGGGAGGTTTCATGCTAGTAAGAGGCTCAGATGGAGAGTATGAATCAATAGGTATGTGCGTAACGAACTTGCATTCATTTTTAATCTAACAATGTAGACTTCCGAGAAACTGCGCCAGCCGCGGCATTTGAAGACATGTACGAGAACAATGTAATTGGTAGCGTTCGTACTGGACTGGCCAGTGGAGTACCTGGTGATATTCGCGGACTAGAATATCTTCACACCAAATATGGCGTATGTAGTTCATGTCTTGCATTGTGATACCTCGCTTATATGTAACAGGTACTTCCTTGGCGAGTTGTGTGTAACCCTGCCATTCATTTTGCCAGATACGGCTTTTCGGGTATCAATTCGTTGCCCCTGTATATTGGATGAGAGGAGCTCATAAATTTGAAGTTACCGAAGATCTTGTTCGATACATGAATGCTGCGACTTCGAATGGGAACAATTTCTTTCTAGACGATCCGCAATGGGCTATGGACTTTGCCCCAAATGGTGAGCTTTCACCCTAAATCGGATTGTTCGTGACTCACATTTTTAGGCACACTTCTTGGGGTCGGCGATACCTTAACACGAAAGCGTTATGCGAAGTGAGATTGTTGCTTTTCAACTTATGAACGCAAGCTGACATTATTAGCACGCTACAAACCATTGCGGAGTGCGGATCAAGAGGGTTTTATGAAGGAGATATTGGTATATCTACAATCTCTACTTGCAAAAATGGCCACATCTAACTCTCACAGCGAAATACACGATCGATGCTGTTCAAGCAGCTAATGGTACAATGACCTTGGACGACATGAAAGACTATCAAGTTTCGATCCGCGCCCCAATCAGCATTTCATATAGAGGTTATAAGCTATATTCTTGTGGTGCGCCAAGTGGTGGTTCAGTAGCACTGAGTATCCTCAAAATCATCGAGGGCTATAACATGAGCGATCCTGATTGGGATTTGAACGTTCATCGCATTGACGAGGCAATGCGATTTTCATATGCCGCACGAAGCGGGCTTGGGGATCCTGATTTCTTCAATTACATGGACAACATTGAAGCACATATGTTGGAGCCTAGCACAGCAGCTTCCATCCGAAAACGTATCTCAGATTCTCATACCCACGACGTATCTCACTACGACCCCAAATATTACCTCCCAGATAACCACGGCACCTCACATATTGTGACCACTGACAAATCTGGTCTTTCGATCACTCTCACCTCAACAGTCAATCTTCTTTTTGGCTCTCAGCTCGTCGTTCCAGAAACAGGTGTGGTCATGAACAACGAGATGAACGACTTCTCCATCCCGGGTGTCTCCAACGAATTCGGTTTCGTCCCCTCCCCAACAAACTACATCCGCCCTAAAAAGCGTCCTCTCTCCTCTGTCTCACCAATCATCGTCGAGCACTCCAACGGCACGCTCTACCTCAGTATTGGCGCCGCAGGAGGGTCTCGCATCATCACAGCGACAGCGCTATCTGTCATGCATGTCCTCGATCGTGGTTTGACTCTCCCGGAAGCTTTGGCAGAACCACGGTTTCACGATCAATTGATGCCTGCGAAGACGGTATTTGAATTGAGTTTTGATAATAAGACTATGGAGAGTATGGAGAAGAGGGGACATAATGTCACCTGGGTTGGAGCGTATCTTTCTGCGGTTCAGGGTGTGAGGAGGTTGGCGAACGGGACCTTCGAGGCAGCGAGTGAGCCGAGGCAGAAGAACAGTGGTGGGCTGGCTTGCTGATGTGCCGATGGGTGCTTAGATGGTGTTTGGATAGACTGTAAATTGTGAGCGGTAAGGCTGACATGGAAAATCCCTACAAAAGAGTTCTCCCAACTTGTTTTTCTAGGTTTTCTGTTCTGTCGAGGTCGATAATAAAGATCTCACTCGAGTCATAAAGGGCGAGTAAGAGCTAGTATCAAAACTCTGCATACACTAGTCCTTGAGACGTTTTAGGATATTTAGCTTAAATATCCTTAAAATTTTAAGATAATGAATGATTTGCCTTCTCTTTCCTTCGAGTATTTAGAAATTTAAAACACCCTCTTAATATATCAAGACCGCTCCTTCCCAAGCATGTCCACAGTTTTCCTGAGACCGATCATCGCTCCTTCCTTGCATATGGCAAACTGAGCTATTTACTTTGAAAAGTTTCAACGGCTTTCTCCCTTTCTCATCAACATCAAATACAACAAACATCATTCGTTCTCTTGTCATTCGCTATAATCGCTCGTTCAAATTATATAAATCCTATCACATTAAACAGGTCGTCGCCTCAAACAATGCCTGCCATCGATCGAGGTCTTCTCTTTCCACGCTTCTGGGAAATGCAGCCTATTCCACCACTCATAACCGAATACACCGAAGTAGTTGCCGCGATTGAGTACCTAGAACTTGAGGCAGATCATCCCTGGTACCCTCTCCCCAGCGACAGTCCTTGGGAGGTATGGCGACAGGAGATTCTTGGCTCACGACAAATGCAAATCCAGTTATTCGGTTCGATCCGTCCTGATCTGGAAGGCTGCTTGGAGACTGTACGTGCTCGTAATATTGTTTTGTATGCCGAGATGGGGAGGCCCATACAACCACCATCGCCTTCTCCATCGGTGCAGCATTGGATGGAAGGGTTCACGGATACACCAGCGGAGACGGAAGAGGACAGTGAGGATTATCAAAGTGGAGGAGAGCATGAGGGTGGAGGAGAGCATGAGGGTGGAGGAGAGCATGAGGGTGGAGGAGAGCATGAGGGTGGAGGGCAACCAGAACAACATGGCCAAGACCATTCTGCTGAAGAGCATCAGATGCCACAACCAACACAAAGCAATCAACAGCCTCAATCGGTTTGCTTCAATCACTGTACCATTCAAACACTCATCGTGGAACCAGTTCGTCTTCGATTTACAACACGACAAGCTACGGCTACATCGCGCAATAATGCAATTTCTGAGCCAGACGAGGACTTAATCAGAAGCTGGTTAGCAAGATGACCCCATACATTAATCCCACCATTGACTTGCATACTCAGACTGCTGCGAGAGGATCAGCATAGGGGATCAAATCAGTATGGACGAGACGGGACATTCAGCAATTAGCATTGGGGAGCCATTTTGTATTTTAGTATATTAGATTTCTGAATGAAGTCCTTTCAAGCGATGATCTTCTCCTGTGTATAATTACCTAATCTAAGGCGCAATAGTACCCGTGTTTAAAATTTTAGACATTTTCATGTGAAGCGTAAGGGGATAATCCTGAAAGTCTTTTGCTTTGTGAAAGACATAACACTAGTCTATAGGCATGCTTAGATATCCTGTTCCCTAAGAAAGTTTCTCTTAGGAAATCTGGTTTCTCTTATGAAGTTTTTTTTAAGTGAAAACCAAAAATACAGTTTTCCTCGCCAACACGCGCCTCACAGCACAGCGACATAATGCTATCTAAAAACTCAGGATCATCGGCAAAACCTTCATGAGTACCATGGTTGGCCTTAGTCCGGCCATTCTCTTCCCATATCGAGTCTATAGGGTCTGGTAATTTGGCTTCTAAGAGTTCGATACTGGCGAATAAGTGAGGAGCGTTAGGAGGGGTACTCGATCTACCTGGGTGATACTAACATTCTTTTTTTCTTCTTGCTTGGGCGGTAATGCTTACCAATGCACGTACACTTCTCCTCTTTACTCTCTTTCACCAGATCTTCTAAGGCTTTCCGCTTTTGTCCTCGCGGGGGTGTGGAAGTGACAATAACTTCATCAACAGAAGCCTTATACTTTATCGTCTTACAGCCAGGATTATCTTTTCCGTAATAAAAGCACGTTAAAATGAAATCATGTGCATAGTACGGGTTATGAATGAAGTGGTCGAGGTCCTAGTGGGAGCTGTTTTCATTTACTTTTCTCCTGTCTTTCCCGTCAGTCAAACACCTTCAAGAACGTGGACTGATGAATTGATTGAAAGACTTGCGGCGTTTTTGGATAAGTGATAGGATTACCATCATGCTATCTACAACTCCCCTGATGTTAAACTTGACATCAAAACTCATTCTCAATTTTTACACGTCGAGCACTTTGGTACAAATCCCTCTTCACCGTCCTCTGAATTCGTTTCGGCATTACCTTGTCTTCACTATCATACTCTTTATCTTCCGTCTCGCTGTCACATCTTCCCTCTCTTGCGGTATCTTCATAGTATCTAACTACATCCTCACATTTCAGCAACCAGAGATTATTAAGGTAGTCGAGTAGTTGGGAATTATTCTCACATGAGTTGATGAAGGTTGCACACAGGTGGGTTGCGTCGATGGATGGTCGTACATCTCGTAATGCGCAGGAGACAGTGATTCGGTTTAGTCGAGCTGGGCTTTCCGGATTTACGGGGGATACTGAGAGGGAGGAGTCGAGGCTGAGGTATTTAACTGCCATTATGAGGGGTTTGAAAGAAGCTTGGAGGTATGAGATGTTGGGAGGAGGGCAAGTTAAGTATCAGGGTTGACTTCTCTCGCTTTCTCTTGGCATTATGCTACCAAGTAATATTACTCACTATTTCAGTGTGTATTGTTTAGTTTGTTTAATTTAAATTATTATATAGATATGGGCGGATGATGGGTGAAAGGGGGCCGAATGGAGAAGAGGGGGGAAATGGCTGGTGGAACTTTTGTATTCATTGGTCTATTCAAGATATAGAGCCCACCGCGCCTTCTCGTGCAAAAGCAATAGAGATTCGCAATGAATTATTTATGTGAGTAGACATGTGTAACTTACAAATTATGTTTCCAAGAAAGTCACTAGAAAGACATCTTCAAATTTTATTCCATATTTTGAGTCAGTGGGATTATCGAGGAAAGGTGAACAGGGGTATTGCGTCGTACCATGATAAGAATCATAATCATCTCTGTAGCTCTTGGTTCTGTGGTATTTCCGATAATTCTGCCGAAGGGAATCGGCTGATATTCTCTGTCCAATAAAATTTGAGGGTATTGAAGGAAGGAATGGTTGACCAGGAACCATGGCTGAATTTACCAAAGATGCGGGGGGTTTTCAAGAAAATGTCGGTTGTTGAACAGTTTAGCGTCAGTTGGTGATCATACTAGGAAGCGTACTGCAAGGAAAATTTTCCTGTGATCTATAAGGTCTGTTTTCTAGTTCAAATACGGCTATCATTGTCTGGAGTCTATTGGTTTGAATTTTCTTTTGGCCCAATTTTGGGCACTCGAGCAGGGCTTTCTAAAGCGTTGCTTAGTGCTTGGTTGATGTACCCTTTGCAGTACATCGATTCAATCCCCTCCTGGAATTCAAAGTCATCAGCGAGGATGAAGTAATTATCATCGTCTCCGTCGACCCAGATCTCACTGTCGGTGTTTACTTCTTTGGTGCCTTCAGTTGTGTCAGTCCAAGATAGTCTTTACAGAACGGTGCTTATCATCTCGGGACTATTCATCTACATACCTAACTACTATGTTCAGACCGATCGGTGATTTTCAGTAACATCGAATTCCACCTTGAAATCCAAGCATGTGGCATACCTTGTCCTTTTGTCTACATCTTGAAAAGCAATGGGTTTACGGTGTTGTTTCAGACCTTTATCTTCAAGATACTTCTCCAGCTCGGTCATAGGCGGTTTACTATCATCGTGTCTCTCATAGCGGGCTATATCCTCGCCTTTGACAAGCCATATGTCATACAGATACTCCACCAAGAGTGAATTAATCCTGCAAGCCTCAATGACAGAGTATCTCTATCTATCCGCACTCACATTATTGGTTGCACCATGAAGGATAATTGCAACGAAATGCCCCTAGGCATTTTACATAGTGAAATTTGATTTGAGAACTAGCGATGCAGAGATTGCTGTGGCGTTGATTGAAGCAGTGCTATCAGCCATTTCGGTTGCTGAACCGGTTGGACTCAGGCGAGGCTTTGACGGTGGGTAATAATTTAGGAACAAGGTCTTATGTGGCTCCTGAAGTGAGGTCGCTGAGGGTTCGTATCCGATTGCGTGATGTTCCAGGAAAGCTTGTTGTCATGTTTGATCGGCGCCACAGCGTCTCCTTTACTAACGCTGGTAACTTTGGTACTCTGGATAAAGTTCGCATGCTACTATCAATCTAGAAGCGTAAGAGGCTTTTAAACACAAGGGTGACCCGGTTGCTATAGAGGAAAGCGAAGCATTAGTCTCAACGTGGTAGTCCATTTTTCGCTTATACACTTCTGTCCTAATCAATGACTACTGTATAGTAGCAATTATGTCACCCAGGAGCCAATTTCGAGCTTTATAATTGGATTTGCGAAAGCCATCGTGGATACCAATGGTTCAGAAGTGACGCAAAGCCGAAGAGTAGTCCCGATATTTCCTAGGACTTATCTTATCGAGAAGTTGAGCACAGAGACCGTCTCTATCGGTTGTAGGACTGGCGGTTTGCTAGAGTACCTCCTTATTGTTGTACGCGACCCCAAATTTGAGCTACTTGAGGACACTCCAACAGTTGTCTTGTTAAGTCCCTTTTGATTCGGCTTATCAGCTAGATGGTCTGTAGTTCTGTAAGACCTGACGAATGCGCTATGTGCTATATCTCTTAGCTCTAAAGCAATTTCCAGATCGTGTCCAAACTTTTGCCTTTCCTCAGGCGTGGGGAACTTGAGTTCCACGTACTTGCACTCTATCTTGTTGATGATTTTCGTATCACCGAAACTGGGGTGACGAGGCAGTCCGAACAATGCGAGATCCCAATTGTTAATCAAGCCTTTTTCGACGGACATGCGGTGAATGTTAAAGGGAAGTTGCTTGTCGTTTTCATGGTATTCGATAACTATTTTTCGGCATGTTTCGGGGGCTTTTATACAACTACAAGCAGACTTGACGATGCGAACACCCGCTTCCACTGTTGCCGGTTACTCTTGGTACTACACATACATTAGTAGGGAAATAACTTACTTGAAAGGTGGAAGTATGTAAATTCTGTTTCGACGCAAGTGTAGAACATGAGCACTGGTGGCCGAGGAGCATGCATGGCTATTGCTCCATCAATAACAGTTGCCATGGAGTTGTTACCTCCTCGAACAACTTCCTGAATTGTCGCAGAGATATTGCTCGAATGTGAGTCTTTCAAAGTGGAATAAAATGAGTCCCTGGTAAAATTTGAAGTTGAGGGAGACGAGGCTATTTCACCACCTGCGTTTTGTAATGGCGTCAACGGCTTGTAATGCCAGATCTGTGCTCGACCGACTTGTGTCTTGCTTGACCCCGTTTTGATCGCTTCTATGATGGTTCGTTTTGCCGTCCATCTCGCATGCGTGCTCTCCGAAACAATTTGATAGTTTGTAAAAGCTCGTTGGAAAGCAAACACGTCTTTCAAATTGTTCAATTCGAATACTGTCCCTCCGGTTTCGTTTGCACGGTAAAGCTCTACTCTCGGTGCTGAATCTACAGGCGCCACAGTGTAATACGGAATCAGCCTGTCATTATGTGTATTGAATCTCTCAACAATATGGCATTGTGAGGTTGAAGACTCTCCTTCTATCCTTCGTACTATTCGCAGAGTTGTTGGGCCCGTGCGGAATAGGATTAGCTCTTCGTTTTCCGTGCTTAGAGATGCGGATAGAGACAGTCTCAAAATCTCTTCTTCGCCTTCTTGGGCATCGGTCACAATGAGCTTCGGTTTGCCTACGACAGGAGGCCAAATCAGAAATGAGGTACTGTTCAAAGCCTGCAGGTCTTCGTTTCCGAAACGTACAAGATCTCCCCTTTGATACTCCTTGGAGATCCTCTGCTCAACCTGAGCAATCGTACGCCTGTAAAGTGATCCGCGACGAGTCTTTTGGTAAGCTCGGCTTTGTTGAATAATCTCGAGGATCCATTGGGACTTCAGAAGATTGAGATATTGCTCTGCAGTCTGATCTCCTGTTTCTGGGTCCTTAAACTGATACGTGCTCTTGTGGTAATGACGATAGAGTGCATCGAATCCATCTTCAACAGGTACATCATTTATGCCGGTATAAGCCTTTGGAGGGTTCAGTTCTAGATTAATCTGAAATATGTCTTGCAGCCACGCCGGAATTGTTTCCATAACAAGACTCTGCTGAGGTAGGTACTTCTCTCTCATTATTTCCAGTATCTCAGAAACATCTCTACCAATGTTGGTTATGAGGCCAAGCCTAAGCGGCTCGATGATGAGGTATGTCTTTTGTGAATGAAACAGTATCTGTTGCCGTAGATCTTCCACTCTATTTTGAATTGTAGTGGCCCAAATAACGTTCTGAACAAATCCTGCCCGATCTCTTTCGAGCTTCACGTGCTTGGAAAGCAGCTCTTTGCATTGTGCGAGGGTTGTATTAAAATCCCCGATGAGTCTCTCAGATTCTTGGCTCAGATTGTTGATGTCGGCAATAGAATCATGATACTGATGATGTGCCTGCTCAAGTGCTTGTTGAAGATGTATGAGATTTGTCTGTAGGCCTTTGACGTCGCGCCCAAATTCGTTATATCTTGTATCTGTATCGGTCTATGTCAGTGATCTGCCCAAGGTGAAGCAATGATCTTATAAAACAAATGGAATTGCGCCAGGTCTACTAAAAACAAGAAAACAGCTATGATTACACTTTGACTTCATGCTGCTTCACTCAACTGACCTGCTGAATTATTTTTGTCGAAACAATTGCTCCATAGCCACATCAGTACTTCCAGTCCTTTCACTACGTCCCCTGCGGATAATGGGAGTGACATAATGCCACAGATAAACGTCGCAATTCTGTAAAGAGTTGGTCTGATAATTCTCCCTTTTATCTAGGATACGCCCTCAAAAGCCCAAGGTTTTGCGGAAGATTGTTCAACGACGGGTGATCTGGGTTCCATCTGCGGGACAAAGTAGGGCTGACAAGGTGGTATTGAGGGGGCTGGGGTAAATCGTCAGACGCCCGATCGAAAATTAATAGTCATATTTACCTGAAAATTGCATTGAATCTGCCTACCAATATTGTGGCTGCAGGGTGACCCGTGATCCACTTGTCTATTTCGGAAACCTTGTGCAGAAGAGCTGAGACATCTACAGCCTTGTGTAAACAACATAGAAATCCCCTCCATTTCCTGAGATATTCGTCCAGCCTCAAAATCTTTTCATTTGAAAAAACATATCGCAATTATCATGGCTTCTTTTGACCCTGATGACTATCAATTGGCGGTTGAGAATCTGGATGTCAAACACCAGCGACTTGACAAAAGTCCTACTCTGCGACAACGGTTGGGACCATTCTCTGTGGTTTGCTTGGTTCTGAACCGCACAGTTGGTAAATTTATCTCTATACAAACCATAAGCAAGGAAAAAGAAACTCATTAAATATATGCGCTAGGCACTGGAATCTTTGTTACACCAATTAGTATACTCAATGGTACAGGAAGCATTGGCTCCTCATTGTTGCTATGGACATTTGGTGGTATTGTTGGGATAAGCGGCTGCCTGGTCTGGCTCGAAATGGGACTGTCAATTCCTTTGCGTTTCGTACCCGGAAGTACAGAACTCAAAAGTGTCCCTCGGAGTGGAGGAGAGAAAAATTATGTAAGTTGATGGGTCATCTAATCTAAACAGTTTCTGTGAAAAACTTACATGATGAAACTAATTAATCATAGCTGGAATTCATCTACACAAATCAAGAGACCGGTAGGCCTAGGTTCCTAGTGACTTGCATGTATGGGATCGTCTTTATCATCCTTGGTAATCTTTCTGGGAACGCTATTGCGTTTGGCACTTTTGTCATGAACGCAGCTGGCTATTCTGATCCCTCTCGAGGGTCTATTCTTGGCATTGCGGCTGCCGCGCTAACAACCGTTGTGACGCTTCACATATGCTCCCGCCGTGGTGGAATTCTGGTAAACAACTTCTTTGCTGTCTCGAAAGTACTCCTACTCGTGGCTATCATCATTCTTGGCTTCATCAAAGCAGCCGGCCGTATTGGAGAGCCTTCGAAAGCTACAGGAAATTTTGATCCAAATACTGTCTTTCACACTAAGAGGCGCGATGTTGCCAGCTATGCCGACTCCCTTCTCTACATTGTATATGGCATGTCGGGTTTCAAGCAACCCTTCTACGTCCTCAGCGAAGTTGCCAACCCCCGAAAAGTATTTCCTCGATACACAATCCTTGCTATGACTATAACAGCTATTCTCTTCGTACTCATCAACGTCTCGTATTTCTGTGCAGTACCCAAAGACTTGCCAGGTATTGAGGATGCACAAAATATGGCTTTGGTTTTCTTCAGCCAGGTTTTAGGGAATGAGACCGCTCAACGGGTCATGTCTGCTTGTATTGCCTATTCGATCTTTGGAAGCCTACTTGTAATGACCTTCACTGCATCAAGAGTGAAACAGGAAATTGCAAAGGAGGGGATTTTACCGTTCTCGCTTTTTTTTGCGACAAGTACGACAACACCCGTTGCCAGATGGTTCTCGAGAAGTAGGATCGAGAAGGAAGCAGAGGCTGATCTAGAGCAGACTCCCATGGCTGCATTAGGGCTACATGTGCGTACAGTTTCCATTTTCCTCCTTTTGACACAATGGATTACTGACATTAAGTGTGATTAGTGGTTCACTTCTATGCTGCTCCTTGCGGTAACATCAATGCTGGATCCGAAAACTTCATACCACATCTTGGCCTCATTGTACAGCTATGCTATAAACGTTTTAATCGGAATCTTCGTTGCTGGTGGTCTGCTTTATCTGAAGCTCAAGCCAGCTCGCAAGTGGTCAACTTACACGAACTTTACTCCCTGGCTCGATCCCCTGCCAGCAGTAATCTATTGTGCTACGTGTGCATTTCTCCTCTTAGCCACATTCGCGAAGCCAAGCGATAATTCGCCCTTTGCGTACGATTCTCTCCACGTCCAGTGGTATGTTATTCCGACCGTGGGCTTATCTACTATCACTTGGGGATTGCTGTGGTTTTTTGGTCTCCATGCTGTCATGTGGGTGAAAGGCAAACAGTTAATCGTAACTAGAATTCCGTTTATTATTCTGGACAATGAGGTGATGGGTCAGTGGATCCAGTGGTGTGAGAGCGTAGAGCTTGAGTGGCATACCAATTCGAGTTCTGAGGATGATAGTGTTTGTAGTGGCCAGTAGATGGTTATTTTGATTTTGACCGAAGTTTGACGCATTGCAAGCCTCGGCTCATGTAGGGTGGTCATTTGTAGTAGCCCTTGTAGTCGGCAATAAATTCCGTACGGGAACAAATAAATCCACGATTATATTTTGCATCAAAATTTAACAGCGGCCGGAGTGCTTCTAGGTACCAATAGTGAGTGTACACCTTCACTAGCCTTTCTCCCCGACTCACAGAGTTCCTTAGCGACTGCAGTGTTCCAACCACTTGCAAGAGTACCTCTGTTATATTTGGCCATTATTTTCATATTTGGTGTATTTGCGTAGGTTTTCTGAGTAAAGTAATGCTCCGCTTCTTACCTGAAGTAGAGGGAGGATGGAATGTGCAGAAACGGTACTATAGTTCGATATGGGTGCAAGAATGACCGGAGGGTTCGTTGATTGTTGTATGCTTCGATTCTGGTGGACATCTGGCTAATTGTATACCCTGTCCCTGTTTTTTCTTTGAGATATTGAAGTCTTCATTGCATCTCAAACAAACCGTATATCTTGGCCCTAGCTCTTCGTCACCTAAAGCAATGCATTCGTGAAAATATTTGGGCGACTTGCATCTTTCTCGTTCGCATCCTCATCTTCGTCGTCATCCTGCTTTGTAGGTCGCTTTTTCTCATCGTTGTTATTATATCGGATGATATACTTGTCTCTCACAAGTCAATTAGCAGACAGGAATACCACAAAGTAAAAATTGTATAAACAGCCTTCGAGAACTGTACGTCTTTGTTAACTAGAGTTAACAGTATTGACTGCATAGTAAAGTGCCTTGGAAAGGAGGTTTTGATGCGGCACAGCATAGTTTTCAAAAGGTTTGAGTAGTTGAGATACGGGCTTGCCCATCGAGTCGATACTGTTACTGAGCCGGTTTCAAAATTTGACAACGGCGAACTCATTTTCGTTTCTTTTGGAGGAGTTGTGTTCTTGGGCCAACTTGTTTGGAGTTGTACTTGATTAGGGCTGGTGGCTGATTACGTTAATCGCCCAACATGCTCCACTTTCATGGTGCGGCGTTGTTGCATTAAGTATAGTTAGCCTTAGAGGCTTGCCCATTTATTATGAAGCGACGGAGTCTCCAATGGTTTATCAGATCAACCAGATACGGTCGATAAATAATACCAACGAGGAAATAGGTTCTGTCGTATTAATCAAGTGTCCCTTATTGGGTGTCTGTGGTTGACAATTAGTATATATAAAACTAGCAGTATTTAACCAACTTAGATCTAGAATTTAAGACTTACAATATTACAATTCAATAATATAAGAGTAGCCAGTCTAAAGAATATTACCACATGCTCCTCTATCTCAAGCACGCCGTGCAGGTGCCCATGCTCTTACACGCCACCACCGCCTTTGGAAAGTATAATTTTTGCACAACCACTTCGCAAAAACCCTGCTTCGCGTGCAGCCTTGCATGTAATCCAACGAAGACGTAAATCAAGGCTAGCCGAACTCATGTTGATCTTTTGGTGCCTTTGTTCATTGGTAGCCTGACATTGGGTTTGCAAACTCAATTCTTCGTATGTTTAATCACTCTCAACCCCACCTCTTTTCGCTTCGACTCAATGCGGCGTTGACATTATTTTAATGGAATTATTGTTTTTATATATTTTGATCACAGAAGATAAGATTACCGCCATAACTACACACACCCTGGCCACTATCTAATCGTTCATGCAGGTGATATGGTGACAAGCGAACACCATTTCAGTGGAATTTTCCTTTCGCTTGGAGCTTTCATATTAATGTTATTGCTTATGAACAGGATATAGATGGGAGTGCCCAGCTTCAGGTGCCTAAGCCGACAGCTCGTGCGATTATAAGACCAGAGGTGTGACTCTCACAAAATGGTTCAGAAATAAACAGTCTTGGATCTCAGCTAGCATGGTTGAGATTCGAAGTGTTGCCGTAATGCGCAACTGGTAGAGGTATTTTAATTATCACGACTCCGATAACTAACATCATCTAGGCCGTCAAGGACGAGGAGTATTCGATGTTCTCCTATTATAATAGGGAACTTCCAATATAAAGTTTGATCATTAACTCGTTCACTGACCCGCAAACTTGCCTAGCGATTCGCACATAATTATCCTCAGCTTTCACTAATTTAACGAAGAACGGACGATATTTCATCCCTCTAGAAATGCTTTGGGAGCTGTTATGGTTCGTTCGTCTATTCTGGTATATATTTTGAATCTGAGATCGGACTCAAAGAATGGAATCTAGGCATTATATGTCGCCAAGCTGCTGAGGTACGCCTTCAAGTAAGCCAAGCGAATGGCGCTTCAAAGGAATTTACACATAAAATAGAATACAGGTGTAAAGCACCTCATATACCAAACCTCTCTCGATTTTCAATGCCAAAAATGGCCGTATCATCATCGGCCACTTCGAGACTAAGTACCAAACTGGGTTTCAACTTCAAGATTCCGGCATCCTCAGCCCGATTCTCTGTCCCGATCCATTTTATAAAGCTTTCATTGATGTAGGCTATGGTCGTGGAACAGCGATATCGTTGTGTTCAGCATGCCTGCTACGTCAGAAAAGCGCATGGAATAGACAGACCCAGAGCATGATATTGGGTGACTAACGCATGCTGTGCTCGATGCGGGGCCTAAGGTGTTGAAAAACAAGTTGATGTTTGTGTTTGGGGAGAATATTAGTTATGAAGAGGTGGCAGGGAAACTCCAAGGTAATTTGATCCGCAATTCCCTGCGAGTTTCTCACTCTCAAGAGTAGTGGAAACCTCGCAAGAAATCGTCTCATCGGAGTCGAGTTAATGATACCCTATATGAAAGTATTCCACTCCGGTTTTTTGCTTTATATTTTCGCCACAATCATACATGACGCATCTTGGCTTGCCTGTGCTAACACAAGTGGCGTAAATGATCGGGTTCGGCTCGAAGAGCACCCATAGAATGTTATATGTGATTTCACGCTTGTCAGGAAGCGAAGTAAGGCGCTTGGGGGTTGATTTAGAAGATTTTATTGATGAAATTAACCATCAAAATTAGATGGTAGAGGGTGAATGTTTAGGGGCAGTGTTGTCGCTCGAGATCGGAGCGGAGGTGGAAGAGCAGGTTCTATTCGGCCTAGAGGTAGTTTTAGCAATTGAAGTAACTCTGCTCTCTAAGGGGAAAGTCAAGCCTAGTTGCACTGAAGGCTTCTCTTCCTATAGGCAGATCAATTTGACGCCTTGCAGAACTGACCTGAGGATATCTCGCCTAACAATTTTTGCTCTTTATGTGGTATGTTCATTTTTAATATCTTATCTGTTAGGGTAAATACTGGAACAATCTACGGACTGAGTAGAAGAAGACTATAAGATCAATTTCTGTAACTGTGGCACATGAAAGATTGATGTGATAGCTGATACCCTGCTGTATTTTGTAGTTTCGATCGGCCCGTCTCTCGGAGCACGCAGGCTTTATCCCATGATACATGCCTTTCTGAATTGCATCCCATCTATTTCACACACCGTGATTATTGTCTCCTTCCACTTTCACGATTTATCTTCTCTGTCTTTTCCGAATGTGCTAAGCTCTTATCTATTCGATTACAAGGTCCTTCTCCCGAGCTCGCTCATCATAGCCCACTGTCCACCCACCCACCCCCAGGAGAACTTCTTTTCGGGATATATTCATCTTCTTGTTTTTGTGACCTCTATTGTTCTTCGGATGCAAAACCTTCGACCTCGGAGGTTGTAAAATAGAAGCAGTCGAGGAAGTCGGGCCTGGGTCAATGATTCTTTTGTCGTCTGTAGCCCTATAAGTTCATTTTGTCAACATTCAACTGAGGGAATTCCTGGATCACAACTCACTTGCGTGCAGGCTTCGGGGCTTTGGGATATCCAGGAGCCATAATTCTATAGTTGATTTAACCAAGATTTCCAGATGGGTAAACTATAGAGATCTTTTCCAGACTGCGGTATGGTATATACTTGAACAATATCGGCTCTCGGATATTGAAGTTCACTCGAATTAGAGGTGTGAAGATAGGAAAAACACTCCATGTCAAGCATCAAGGATTGTAGCTGGGCAATAAACGCAATGCATGATCATTGGATGCCAAATATCAAGTTCACTTGAAGTTACACATATTGCCCTGATTTCGTTCTACTTCAAGCCGTTTCCCACCTGGCGAGTGCATGTTTGCGCATGACCAAGCAGACAATCGAAAGATACGTCTTCATGGGAATATCGCACGCAGCCAACTTCGTGACAGCCTCACACCGAGTACCCTTAGCCGCGCCCATGCAGAAATGTTGGGAATGCCAATCCCTGTTTAAGCGCTCGTAACCCCTGGGGACGTATTGAAACACCAACATGGCACGGTGAGTGATTTTGGTCGCCTCCCAAATTCATATCATGTTTCGTCCAAGAATTCACCGCTTGTTGGCTCCACCACTTGTTTTCGTGTGATCTCTACTTTCTTAATTTATTCATTATGCGAAGAATGTGGCGTTGAAACCCATTTGCCGAAATTTACGAGGGTTACACATAGTAGCTGCAAGTAAAGATAGATAAAAGGATTGTCCGAGATAAAAACTGAAGAATGAGATGGTAGGATTGGTGCGCATGAATAGGGGATTGTTGGCACCACTGCTCAGAGGTTTCGTGTGCGAGAAAGGAGAATATCATCCAATATACTACATGGGGTTTTCTCTGATTGCTATAGATATCAACCGCCATCTGATATTGATCAGGAAAAGGGCATTGTGCACAGCCTAGAGGTCCGATCCTTCAGCCCACCTACTTCTGGTTATGCAGGTTACAACGCGCAAAAGTTTGCAGAACAACCTTGAAATTTTCATGATAGATAAGAGGTTCTTCTTCGCGATGCTGCATGTTCTGGCTGGGTTTCCTATCAAATTGCACGGTCAGGTGTTCTTTAGTTGCCTTTATATTTCCCGCTCGCCATCCTCCCTTTTCCCCTCTTTTCTCATTGATGCACACACAGCCCCATAACCTGGTGCGACAACTAAGCTCTCCTGAGGCCTTGATTCAACACAGGTTTTGGTTCATTTTCCATAATGGACCGGCATCTTCTTAATACGACGAAAGTGATTGGAGGCGAAAGTCGTGAGGGGGCTCTGATGCAATCGACATGCTACAGATGGACCACACACTTAATATCTAATCCACCGTTCTCGGGAGAACTTCTGCATACTTTCGCTGGTACCACGATATTTTCTAATGGAGATTCGTTGTCAACTGGCTGTGTGAAGAATCCCGAGAAATGGGAAGCAACTTATCAGTTAAGTTGCAATCTGACAGGCAATCTCATTATCACGTTGGCGTACCAAGAGAGTTCATGCTTGCGGGAAATTATCGAGAAGGTCGGCAGCTTTGAATGTCTATATGCGAATACGTTTTTGAAAGCTCCGGGTTTCTTACTAAGATCATTCAGACCGCCCTCCGAGTCAGCGATTCTGGATTCAAATCACAGAGGACTCAACGGCATTCTGAGTTGTCATATAGTGTAGAATATATCCTGACTCGCTCAACTATTGGATTCTGCTGAACCAAGATGACTGCCGAGGTGCAACTAGGCTGCTTGATTAATTCGTCGATTCCCAAAATTGCTTCGAAGATGCAGGTGTTAATTCACTTAATTAGGGGTCCCATGGAGAGCCGTGGGTGGAATTCGACGGTATGGTGGAGAAGAGTATTTCGTTAATTTCGGTGTGGATTCTGAATCTTGTGCTTGTGCTACAGGAAGGGATTTCTGTAGCTTGGGGTGCTAGTTCGTGTTGGTTGAGCTTATGCGAGACAATATGTGATCTTCCCCGGCATTTGTGACTACTCACATGGTGATCGACACAGCGAAACCCAAGAAATTGAATGAAGTTCAAATGGAAGTATTTATGAAATGGTGCTGTTGGTTGAGCCAGGGTCGGGATTGGCTGGGATGCACACGCACCGAAATAGATCTAACCGAGCTGAAGTGTATTAGAATCCCATCATCGCGAACATCATCGCTACGAAGGCTTAGCACGAACTAAAATCATACCTCTCGCTTCACCTCACGCTCAACTGCCTTCCGATGAAAAAAAATATCCGAACCGATTTTGCTGCTCGAAGGGACAACGTCGACATGAGGCTTCAAGATAAAGTTCAAGGCCGGCCTAGCTTACCAATTGAGATCTATGCTCATGTGCTCGCGTTCTTGCCTTGTCTTTTTTATATCAAAGCTCTCTTGGAAGTAAGTTATGATATGACATATCACTTACAAACCAACACCTAACCAGTGGCAGACTTGCCGCCAGCTTCATGACAAGACCGACCGGTATCTATACACCCAACTAGTCCTTACATGATCCCAAGTACTACAAGTCACTGGAAGCTGCATTGAAGCGTCGTCCGTACCGAGCAGAGTTCGTCCATGACATCGCGATTGAGTACAAGAAAGAGGCAAGGTATAACACGATCAATTCAATCGTCCAACAAGACCTTTAAATGACGTTACTTACGATGACGTGGCTATGTTGGCAACATTAGCGCACTTGAGACGGTTGTAATACTTCTCGGTTTCGATAATTCGAAGCTCGAGTCGTTCATTTCCCTGTATAGTCACTGTTGAACATCTTCGTTTTGGTCTGTTAACATATTATGGATATCAGACGAGCTCAACCTCTCACAACTTAACTTAGAAGAAAGAAAAGATGACACAACTTGGGGACCTTGGCTCAGAGACTTGTTTCTCCATCCTGTTCTCGAGATTTTGATCATCCATGAACTACCGGGGGTGAAATGGCGATGCCAGATTTCACAGCGAATGCAAGAAAAATCCAACACCACTAAAGGAGTTGTACTTGGGCCTTACTAAACCCGCCCTACACCCCGCCCCCCAAGTTACTCTATCGAATTCTTCATGTACCTAAAGCTCTCGAGCGTCTTGAGATAGGTTAATGGTCGCCGTGGCAAGACCCGCATATGATGGACATCAGTCTATAGGCTGATTCTGCGAGACCACAATGCAATACTCTGAAGGGCATAGCGCTGGCACCGAATTTCAGGAACAGTAGGCGGCCTTTAGTCCTAGATGACTTTATCAGCTTTAGAGTATCTTATCAACGACGCCTATATCTTCAAAAAGTCAGAGACAATCCCACCGGAATATGTCCCATGTCCGTCCTCCTAATGTCAAAGTACTCGAGATACTCTGGCGCGACCGAGGAGGCCTTCAAGACTCAGATATAACGACTTCTTTGAAAAGTATGAGGCAGAAGCCGATTTGTGGCCCAACCTTGAACACATTGTTACCATTTTTGATTACCATGGCGTACTCATCGAGCGGAACCAGGATTTGAGGAAATTCGACCTTAGTTACTTCGAGTTTAGAGAGCATCTATATGAGTTCTAGGATCGCTATGATCGTTTTGAATGGCCCATGTCCTGGTATTCGCCTGACTCGGAAGAAGGCCGTTTGAACCAAGAGGATGCAATGAAAGTGCATAGAAGAATACAATTGAAATGAAGGTAGGGCGTGCCTCATTGTCGAGCATCATGAGATGATTTTAGTGAGATAGAGTGCATACAGATACAGTAGAGGTCATGAGAAAAGATGCTCGGATGAAAGCCTAGCGAAACTGAGTCGAATCTTGGAAAAGGGGACAGCTGGAACAACTAAAATCCGACGGAAAAATCTCAATTGGCGGAAGAACAACGGACCTCGGAGAACGTGAGCTGAATTGAGGCTGCATCTGTGCAGGGAGAGCTCTTTGTGCCCCACGACATGAATAGATTGCTTCTTCCTTTTCCGCAATTAACTTCCTCACCATCCTCTCTTCTGATTCTTTTCAACTTGCTCTGTGCAATTGCACAGCGCGAGCAACATCATCCCTATCATTGCCCAAGGAAATAACCCTGCCACTAATAATGATCGCCAAGCAGCTCCCACACCAATGAGCAAACAACCAAGGACTGGCTGATCGATCTACACTAGCAGCACCTCCACCTCCACCTCTGACTGCAAGCTCGAACTTATATCTGCATTCCCCGCAAATTCCTTCCAAACTTCCACAATTCGAAATATAATCAACTATGGCTTTCCGACAGCGCCTCGCGAAGCCTTTGCTTTACACGACAGGAGCGATAGCTGTGGGAGGTTCTTTCATATATCTCTCCTATCGACCGCGAAATATCCCGGGCTCCGACCCCGCCACCGTCCCACCACCAGGCTATGGTGAAGGGGGGACCTTTCGTCCTCCTCGATTCCCCAAAGTCAAGACACGAGCGGAGCAGATTGCAGATCTGAAACGAAGTGGTGGTTCAAAGGGATCAATAACACACCTTTTCAAAGACGAGAGTCAACCACAGAACGAGAGCGATGTATATGACTTGCTTGTCATTGGGGCTGGAGCTACTGGTACTGGAATTGCCCTTGATGCTGCCACAAGAGGATTGAAAGTCGCAGTCGTCGAACGTGACGATTTCAGCAGTGGAACAAGCAGCAAGAGCACCAAATTGGTCCACGGTGGCGTTCGGTATCTGGAAAAGGCAGTCTGGGAACTGGATTACAATCAATACGCTTTGGTCAAAGAGGCCTTAAGGGAAAGAAAGTACTTTTTGGATACAGCTCCACATTTGTCGTCGTGGCTTCCCATTATGCTGCCATTGGATAAATGGTGGAAAGCACCGTACTTCTGGTGTGGAACAAAAGCCTACGACTTTTTGGCAGGTTCGGAAGGCATTGAAACTTCCTATTTTTTGACCAAAAGCAAGGCGTTGGACGCATTTCCTATGTTAAAAAAGACCAACTTGGTTGGTGCGTTGGTTTACTACGATGGAGCGCACAACGATTCGAGAATGAATGTTTCGCTGGCAATGACCGCAGCATTATACGGAAGTACTGTTGTCAACCATATTGAGGTCACTGGCTTGGAAAAGGATGTGGAGGGGAAACTTTGTGGTGCGAGAGTAAAAGACTTGATCCAGGAGAAGAATGGTGGGAAGGCCGATGAATTCGTGATCCGCGCCAAGGGTATCATCAATGCGACAGGTCCTTTCACTGATGGAATCCGGAAGATGGACGACGAAACCGTGAAGGAGATCGTCGCGCCAAGCTCCGGAGTCCATGTCATTCTTCCTGGTTACTACAGTCCCCAGAAGATGGGTCTTATTGACCCCAAGACATCTGATGGACGTGTCATTTTCTTCTTGCCATGGCAAGGAAACACCATTGCTGGTACCACCGATGCACCTACGAAAATTTCCCAAAATCCAGTTGCTGGTGAAGATGAGATTGACTGGATTCTTTCCGAGATTAGACGATACCTCGCACCAGATATTAATGTTCGTCGCGGAGATGTGCTTGCAGCTTGGTCTGGAATTCGACCGCTTGTGAAGGATCCAAATGCGAAGAATACAGAGTCACTGGTACGGAACCATCTAATCAATGTTTCCCCAGCTGGACTTTTGACATGTGCTGGTGGTAAATGGACAACATATCGCCAGATGGCTGAAGAAGCTGTTGACGAGGCTGTCAAGCAGTTCAAGCTACAGACTAAGCCGGTTCAGAATGCCCCTGATGTAAGTGGTACGGAAATGGTCGATGATGGAGCTCATTTGGACGGCTCATGCCAAACCCACCAAGTAAAATTGGTTGGCGCACATGGCTACTCCAAGACCCTTTTCATCAACCTGATCCAACACTTCGGAGTTGAAACCGATGTCGCGAAGCATTTAACGGAATCGTATGGAGACCGAGCATGGACTGTTGCAGCATTGAGCAGCCCTACCGAGAAGCGCTTCCCTGTCCGAGGAGAGCGTATATCGCCATTGTATCCATTTATCGATGGCGAGGTCAGATATGCCGTTCGTCATGAGTACGCACAAACCGCTGTTGACGTTATTGCTCGAAGAACGAGGTTGGCATTCTTGAATGCGCAAGCCGCGTTGGAGGCTCTACCAAAGGTCATCGACATTATGGCTGGGGAGCTAAAGTGGGATAGCAAGCGAAAAGATACTGAGTGGAAAGATTGTAAGTTTAGGCAGCGTCTGCGTAGGTGTAACCGAGGAGCTAACTCTGCACAGCGGTAAAATTTTTGGAATCTATGGGCCTGCCTAAGTCTAAGCTTGGTGCAACACGAAAGGAGGTTGAAAACGGGAAACTTAGCTTCAAGGATTCAATTGAATACAAAATGTATTCACGACACGATCAGCCCGCCGACGAGATGGAGAGTGATGCAAAGGGAAACCCCACGCTGAAGTTAGACTCTCCTGCTGAGAAGTAGAGGATAAGTCTGCATTTTGAGAACCTTCATGAACTACTCATGTGTTGAACTGGATGAGAAGGTGATTCTAGGAGTTCGAAGCATTTTCGGGGATCAATCGTAGGGCTGCATGGTTGGGAAAATAGCATCACACCATTTTGCACCCACTAAGTGTAGGATGTTAGCGTGAGGACTATCATTGTCGATGTTACTTGATAGGATAGTATTGTAGTATAAAGTGGCCGAGAGCTAGTCTTTTGTTAAGATTATGTGGTAATCCGTTAATTTCTTTACTTTCTCATAATGCAACGTGAACATCCAAAAATCCCCGGAATGAAGAGGTATTTTTATCAGCCAGAGAATAATTTCGACGTACACCTCTGGCCCATACACCTGGGCAAGACGATCATATGCGAAATGCTGCAAAATAATGTCACAAATTATTTTGAAGAACAGATTGCATACTAAGCATTATGATTAGAGCTACAAGAACAGTACCCGAGACTTTGTGCCGAACAGAATGACTCTGAGTAAAATTATTACAAACAAAAAGATTGTCAATTTAGGAGTTGTCGAACACAGCTCTAATTGCTGTTGGCGCAAACTTCAGCAGGGAAAGAACTCTGGCAGCGGTTATCCTTCACAACATTTCCTTGCCCAGTCGCCAGAACCTGGATATCAAGATCATTCCGCTTGGCAACATTCTCTCTCACACGGTTACCAGAGGCCACAGCAGCCGTGCCGAATGGTGGCGGGAAGTCATCATTTACTGCTATTCCTGCCCCACCGAAGACAGTACTTCCTCCAACCGTGATACCCGTGACCTTGTTGCCGTTGAGTATCGTTCCTTGAGCACCGCCAATGTAAATTCCGGAGATCAAGAATGATCCGCTTGTAGCGCTGTCGAAGCAACGTGGGTTGGTGTCTCTAAAGGTGTTGTCGCGTAGTTTTGCTCCCTTGATTCCCGGGTCGACGAAGGAACCGATGCAGCAGTTACTTACTTCGTTGTCGTGTATATTGGCGCCATCAGTTTGGACACAGAGTCCGATCAAATAGCCAGAGATAACATTGCGTACAATTGTAACGCTGTCGACATCATCCATGCATACACCAATGAAGGGCATAAAGGTGTTTGCCGGAGTTGGGGGGCTGGAATTGACGGTATTGCGTTTGATTTCCGTATTAATAGAGCCGACTGTCAGAGCGCCGTAGAATGCACCATCAGTGAGAGTGTTATCAACGATGGAAGTATCTTTCGCTCCAACTACAGCGATGTTGAGACCGAGAAATCCTTGGACAGTGAAACCAGTGACAGAAACGCCTTTGACACGACGGCCTTGAGTGGCTACCTTCTTATGCTCCTTCACAAATTCCGCGAGCTGGATTTCACCCGCAATACATATCCCTGCTTGCGTCTCGACGGTGTTGGCTGGTGGAACTTTGCCTGCGAGACCGGTGCAGAGATTTGTGACTGGCTGGTCTGGAGGAGCGAGGACGGCATTACGTCCGATAAGAGCTATGTCGTTAGTCGTGATGAGCAATTGCTCCCGGTATCTGCCTTCTTCAACGATAATTCTGTCACCATTGCGAGCAGAGTTGATGGCAGCTTGGATCGATTCTCCTTTGTTGACACGGATATTCTTGCCAAATGCGGGAGTGATGGTCATAAACAATGTCAAGTAGACTGCTGTGAGAATTATTGAGAACCTGCTAGAGATTGCCATCTTGAAAATGGACGATTGCGTTCCTCTCAGAATCGATAGCCAAGAGTTGAAGAAAAAGAGGACGTCAAGACATGAAGAGAGAGGCTTGAAGTACATGTACCTCGTCCATCGATCCCCTCATTCAGAGACAAGTCTTCCACTCATAGCTGCCAAGAACAAAAGGCGGCTCGTCAAGCAAGGAAAATTGGCGATTGATGACCTAGAGGGAGATCAATGCCCTGAAGATTGGATAGAACAATGAAAGACATCTGCCGCAAAGAAATATTAAGGTTGATCAACTTTGACTAGTTTCTTTCTCCACGTTTATGTCCGAATTCATGCATATCCCTAGCTTTATGGGCAGACGTGCTTTTTCCTGTCTGGCTGTAAATTTCCGACATGAGAAAGGTGGCAAATTTTCTTCTTTGTTCCGCATATCTCGGTAACGTCGATGGTTGGATATCAACCAGCTTTATGACAACCTCTTCTCTGTCGGATTTTGGGGAAGTTCTGGGCCGATGCTCCTATCCAATGTCATTGCACCACGAAGTAAAGCGTAACGTAAGGCTGAAAGCACTCGACAGCAAAGTTTGAAAGTGTGGGGAAGGAAATGTGAAATGGATGGGCTGAACAATTAAGGTTATCCCAAGAGACGGGATGGTGGGTTTTCTTTTTTCAATTGGAAGGACTCGGTCTTGGCAGAGTTCAGCTGGTCCTTAAGCGAGAAATGCAGAACTCAAAGAGGACGTCCGTTGCCAGGTATTTTAAGCTTCATTTTCTCCAAGGGATCTGGATCTTGCTTTTGCATCTATTTTCTGCACGATATGCTTCGATCACTATCAACGTTAATGCTCGCTAAACTTATCTTCGTAGACATTATCTGGTAACCTCACGCCACACCACATCAGAGGAACATTGACGTGCCTCTGGTTTGCCCTATGAACTCTAATTGATACCACGAGAAGGACTAAAATGTTTTCGAAAGTACTTTATAGCTTGGTTTGACCTCTGAAATCCCCTTGTTATTTGAAAGGTGAGGGCACCCATCAGAGAATCCTCCTTCGAAGAATATTCAGTGTAGAACACCTGTTCTCCCGAGCATAGTTGGATTTGAAACTTCTTCAACCGAATTTTTCCCGGGCGAAATTGTCTCAAAGCTCGGGCAATAACAGGCAGGTCAATTAATTCCTTTCCCTTCAGATGCAGATACTAGCACCTCGCCTTTGCTTTTGCTATGACCTTGAATTTGCCACACAGAATCGAGCTAAGATTTGACCTAAAGGAGAATCAAATCGCGAGCTACCCGTGATTCAAGGAGAGGTAGGCTGATCATGTGCCGAGTTATCAGGCTCTGACAACTCCACAAAATTTTCGCTGAAGATGCTTTAGATCGTAAATTCCTGCAGCACCGTTTGAAGCGGGGTTTTCCTGCAAAAGCAGCAGTATAAATGCCTCAATTCTATGCGAAACAATAAAAGGCTATTTTATTTCAATTGTATTTCAATTAAAGCCTTGCTGTCACAGTGTGAATGCGAGCAAGAAGACTTCGACATTCACGATAGAAAGCCTGCGGAACTTGGGCAAGCATGCGCCCTTGCTCTAAGTAGACCCCTCTTCTCCATGCTTTCGGAATCAGCAAATTGCATTCAAGGAAGAACAAGCTTCATGTTCGTAGAACTTTGGACCGATTAATACGACGCCAGATCTCGAGGGAGTAAACAACCGAAGATTTTGCAATAGACATGCCTCATCTAGTATCTGCGACTTTTTAAGGTCATTAATTACACCAAGTACATAATTTCTTGTTTCCTGATCAACATGTTTGTATAATATCCGTGAATAGGCTAGTGATACTCACTTGCCAGTTATGCTGTTACATCACACTTCTATTTACAACGGCGAGTGTTGCGTACTCATAAAAGGGTGGCTCTACTTTTGCTTAATTGTGCCTCAAATTAATAATTCTGGCTTCAGTTATTCGACGAGCATATCTTTCTTGATATGTGCAACCCCCATCCAACTCAAATACTCTTCAAGCAGAATCCAAAATATTTTATCGAGAACAAATTTGCGGTCAAAAATATCACAGATCCTTCCCCCGATACATCAAAA
Organism: Hymenoscyphus repandus; assembly: GCA_001414415.1. Taxonomy (NCBI): domain Eukaryota; kingdom Fungi; phylum Ascomycota; class Leotiomycetes; order Helotiales; family Helotiaceae; genus Hymenoscyphus; species Hymenoscyphus repandus. Next base: position 175,251 of record LLCE01000047.1, read on the forward strand.
ATTGAGCTAGTTTCAGGCAATATAGTGAATTAAACTGAAATTCCGGACAAGGAGGCAACTGTAGAATATAATATCTATGGTTGTCCTTGTCTAGTATGAGAAGATACAGAGGCTCTATGTATGGAGGTGTAGTGGCGAAGTACTGTACACTCCCATTCCCCTTCAATTTAGGGAAGCGACGGCAGGTTCCCTCTGTAAGGTCAAGCGGTTACTAGACCTAGTTAGATTCCTCGCTTGAGCTAACGTCATCCATGTAGAGGGGAAGATGGGGGGAACATTACTTCACCGCTGTGCCTCTGTATTCACTTCCAGTGGTAATGCATCTCTGTTATTCACGCTAAAGTTGTATGTGATAAAATCATAGATTTCTGTATATATTTCTACTTCAAGATAATGATAATTCAAAGAAAGCAAGATACGGTCTTATGTAGAAACCCTTGGCTTTCAATATCGAACTAGTGCTGCTAGATGGACTTAGAGAATAATGAGTGCCAAGTATTGTTCATGTCTAGCGTAATTGACCCCAATCGAAGTGGAAAAGCTACTCTTGCAAGCAATATTTGCACCACACCTGAGAATAATAACAGAATGTGATGTTTTTACATTACAGATACTATTCACCCGTACATATTTACAGGAAATACCAAGCAGGTCAATATTTTTCTTCATCAAAGTGGCGAGGAAGTAGAGATTCATTTCGGGTGCCCCCTAATCAAAAGTGGGCAGGCCACTTACCGTCGAACAGAAATCCAAATTTAAATGCGCACTAGCCTACTGCTGATGAGAATTCTAAATATCCTTCCAGCTGAGTCAAGCTTCTGAATTTTCAAACAAGAGCGATAAACGTATAGCAGCCTCTATATTATCATTGGGCTAAAAGCTCGCTCAACGAAGAGGGGATTTTTCCCTTGACCAGGTATTGACAGTCGTCGCTTGTCAATTTAGAGCTCCCTTTATCGAGTACAGTTAAGTTTTGACCTGAACTCACTAATAAAAGGTGATTCCTAGCCTTGATATTCAATAGAGCAAATTCTCAAGAGTTCAACGCACGCTAATAGGGAGGGGTGATATGATCATTCTTTAGCTAAGGCTTATCGTCAGAGTGTTAAAGCACAAAACTTTGATATAAACCCTGAAATTCCCACTACTTCCGGATCGGTCACCTTTTTGCTGCCAAAATCTCAGCGTTCGTTTCCTCTTCCAAACGGCTCAATCTTTGTATCTCTAATAACCCCTCTTTATACTAGTACCACTCGCCTCCATCTTAATGCCTTCCTCTATCTTTGGTGTTTTCTACGGCAGACGCGATAAATATGTATATCTTGAAGCGAAATACCAGAATTTCTTCTAGACCGAAGCTCACGGAAAACAAAGTGAACCGTAGAGTCTTAGTTGTAGTAATGAAATTTTATATTAGCTGTATTCGATTATTTGATTTCAGCGTATTTTGGACCACAACAAATCCTGTCAACCCCTAGTGAAGTACAATAAGCGCCACTCATTCTCTAGAAACATAGTAGTACCGAGTCCCGGCATCATATTCGAGAATGACCTCCTTATCCATCATAGCTACATCGACGACAGTCTGTTGCCACAGGTTCAGCTCGTAAGCCTCGGCCATGAGCCCTGGCATCACTAGTGCACACAAATACCGCCCATCTCTACCAGTGCTGCCATCTTTTATATCGGTGGTCTCCCTCTCCGTATGAATCACCACATTCCCAAAGACATCTTTTACAGTTCCCCGTACACCCTCGATGGGACAAAGCACCACCGCCAACTCAGGAGGCTGGTTCCAGCTGACTATCATACCCGCCCGAATGCGCTTTTTGAATGGCAATGATGTAGAAATAGGATCCAAATCCCGGCTTGACAGTTTGCTCGTAGGTGATAGGTGACCTAGTATGGTGTGAGGTTCTGTCGACTGGCTAGAACTAGAAGCAGGTGCTATTAACGTGTCGCTAACGCGTTGCGAATCAATGTGCATTTTCCACAGCTTGGATCTGATGGCCTTGGCTTGCTCAAAACCGACCCCAGGGTTCTTTAAGCATCTAATTTCGATCTCTGCAGCCGGGAGGCAAAGTAGTTGGGCGCCTGATTCCGTTGGGGCTAAGATAGCCGAAGAGATCGGGGGGGTACCTGACTGTATTTCATGGGTGGTAGTACATAGGTTAAAAGCTAAGAGGAAATAATAGAAAGAAGGGACCGTTATAAACTTACGTTCTTCGAAATCCAGTCCTTCAATTGTGTATTCGTCCAATCCATCGGAACCTCTATCTGATCTGTCTTCGGAACCAGAATACGCAGCATTTCGGCGTACCGCAGCGTGTTTTTGCTTGGCCCTACATCTGCGAGACTTGGATTTACACAGGCTATAACAACGGTCTTGCAGGCTCGGCTACCAGTAGGGTCAAAAACGTGTTTCAAGATCTTCGTCAGTGTAGATTGCCGGAAAGGTATATGCGGTTTTCTCTGTTTTGTTACTTGCTTTGACTTTAGGCCAACTGAGAACTTGAGTGCGTCTGACTGGGCTTTGCCACGGATACAGTCTTTCAGTACCGATAAGCTCATGTTGATCTCGCGGGTCTCACGCATGCGGTCCGCTCCATGTGTAGCAACGTCACGAGCACCTTCGGAACCAGCCAGATCAATCAGATACAGAAGCCCATCCGACTCGGGCTTGGTAGAGGCAGAGGTAGATTGGTCCCTTATGCGGAAACGACATATGCTATGTGAACGTGAGGAAGCATCGTTCTTTAAAGTCGATTCCGTCCGTCTGAAGGATGCTGCGCGCTCAATTAGGACCATTATCTCGTCTTTGCTCTGTACCAGGTGATCGTCCGCCCCCGCCAGTTGAATATCTCCGAAAGAGTCTTCGAGGATTGATATCGGTTTGTGAGAGTTGAGCAAGTCGTAGGCAGAGTTCCCAGAAAGTTCAATAATGGTTATATAAACTTTTTTTGGGCCCACGAGCTTTCCATCCATCAACGACTCGGCAACTAGTTGCTCAAGCCGGCTGACTGTGAATGTTTTGCCGGAACCGGTCTGGCCGTAGGCGAAGAGAGTCCCAATGCCACCATTCCATACGAAAGGAACAAGGTTTGCTACGAGGTTCTCGTAAATCTCCTCAGTGGTTGTTTGCGAGTGGAAGAGTCTGTCTACCTGGTAGTTGAACGACTATGCGTAGTTAATTAGTATGACTGACAAATAGACAAATAAACCGTGAATGTAACATGTATTTTCTTCATACCTTGAGTGTGGGGCGTCCCCTTGGATGATTGTAGAGATCGTGAATGTCCACTACACCAGTCTGAGCAGAGCGTGGGAATATAGCACAGGAGAAGCCTGCAACAGCGTCCTCGCTGGGCAGAGGCCGAATTCTGGCACTAACAACCATATCTAGGCTAGTCATTTCTGTGGCTACTTTGGCTGTGGGAGCTACAGATAGAGTTTTAAACCCTGTGACCAGAGCCTGATATCGAGCAGTATTGTTAAGGTAAAATTCGTCCATTGTGTAGGAAGAGCTTCTTGAAAGGATTTACAGAAGTCTAGAAAACCCCAGCGGTGTCTTCAAAAATATGTATTTATTTTGTGGCTGGTGGCCGAGCCTGATATAATCCTTGACGGTGCTGATGGACTGGAGGCACTGCTGCCTGGTTTGTTTATGACGTGATTTTTGCTTTATTCTGTTGGTAGTTTTGACTGTTGCAAAACCGAAAAAATATAAATAGCTTTAGAAATAAAAGCGACTGGATTGGTTGATAATAAGTCCCTGAATGACCTAGATAAGCATTCCTTAAGTAAACAATAGTACCAAAGGCCATAGAGAGTAATTGTATCTGACAATTCTGCGTTCGTCTTAAGGTACAAGCCTTTAGTGTTTTGCGTTATACTTTATAATTTAGGTAGAATCAATTACAAAAAGACGTACTATAGCCAAGGGATCAATGAATCTATTCTTCAAGAGTTAAAGTGTCATTTCCCAGAGCCTCACGTGACCAGTTTCGCTGTTTACCTCGAAATATAATTATATGGTTTGCCTTAGCATTAGTCGTATGTGAGAGTATTCTATGGATTTGAGGAAAGATTGATATACGTGCTCCTCTGGATAAGTCACTGGTGGCTTCAATTTGAGTAGGATGAGGATTCGCTACTCGATTTCTTATGCACTCCATAGATATTGACTCACCTACGACATCAATAACCCATCATAGCCCACTCATCTGTTGTCGAGAATCTTTTGGCTGTCGAGAACTCTAAGCTCGCAACCGACGATGTTCCGAACACGCAAGTCTTGTCCCGTAAGAAAGGAATCGCATTTTCTAACATTTTGCTACCTGTAGCTGCGGTGCCTAGCTGCATCGCATTTCATCTCTCCCTCTTCTCCACGATTTGCTTTAGAAAGAATCAGATAGACGGGAATTTCTTTGCGTCTTGCCAGCACTATAATATCCGAAGCATTGAATGATACATTTCACATTGTAAACTTTGAATCTTTAGTAGTACTTTGTGGGGGGTAAACTGAAATACTTTCTTCTGGGGTTGCGTTCAATATATGAATATTCCCTGTCTCTGCCACACCACCAGATAGAGTTCCATACAATTCCACTCTGATATCTGTGTACCTGGGCTGACTCAGGCGATCGTATTACGTCGTATGTCTTAGGTATTGCTCACCAGTTGTCTCATTGGCGAATGAGAGGTCTCAACCATCGAGAATCTATGAATTAAGTGAATTACGGAGGTAGAACGGTGAAGGATTACAAACACGTATTCTCTTGTATATGTAACGCTAGCTCGAAGCGAGAATACCAGCCCGATGAAGCAAATGCTTGGCCTTAAAAGGACAGCTGCCACATTTACCATAGATTGCAAGGGTAAAGGAGTTATAATACTTCACCGCTGTACCTCCATATTGACCAGATTCGCGGATGGAACGGTTCTGGCCTCGATTAAATAACAACTTACAGGAAAAGCGATCACGAAATATAGGAGAGTACTATTCTTCCCTACTATACATTCATAAAAATAGATAGAGGTGTTGGATTGCGGGGATGATACGTAGGGCTGTGTAGAGAGGTAGTATTGATCGGCCTTAGGGGGTCGTTGCTAGGTAAAGTGAGGCACTCCACCCCATCTATTGCCTTAGCGAGGCCAGAACCGTCTTATTGGCGAGTTGGGGGATGGTAGTCATCGATTTATTTTAGTCTCGGGTAATCAGTGATTAGACCGTCTCATTAGCCACTGAAAGAAGTGGTGGATAATTCTGTCACCAGCCTTGTTCTGCTTTCACAAACAACTTTTCAAGAATTAAGCGGGTATAATGTTAAAAGCATTCAGCCTATTAAACCCACTATTGTTTTATGCTTTATCAATGACCCTTTCTACCATGCCTGGTCAGAATGAATTTTCCCTTCCCTTATCTCGTTGAGTGACTGCATCTCGAGTGGCAGGACTTTTCTCTCCGCAAGCAAAATGTTAGAAGTATTCCTACCTTACACCAGTTAGATGCTACCTTCCAGATTGACAAATGTTATAAAATTGCATCTAAAATTATCTGTTAGTTCACTATGTCCTCCCATGTACACTTTCCTACTGCATTCACTAGTTCCAAACAAAATTTACCAACTACTATAAAACTAAATATTGGGTGCAAGCGAAGGTAGGGAACAATTATTTTATCGATCACGGGTCTAAAGTCGTTAGGTCAGAGAAGCAGAGCCGTTGCCGATTTATACTTGGTTGGTTTCAGGGTGATGCATTTGGTTGCGGTAGTTGTAATTGTGGAGCTCGGATCTTGACAACAAAACACCCACTGCCATGGGTCTAATCAGATACGAATGTCTATCATATCTCGGGCCATTCCTCGGTAAGAAATTCTCGTTCTCTAGTTGCTATTGGGCCTCTGCCGAAAATTGATTTGCTTTAGCACGCTCGGATCTTGAAAAGGTGTAAGCTTTGAAATATAGGGCTGACATTTCACTACTATGTCGAAAGCATATTCACAGACGGCAGATAGTTATGAAATCAAATATTGTGAGTAGGTTTATCCCAACTCAAGCTTGTGTGTCAAGCAAGGGATTCAGATATCTAGCTCTTTCTTCCAATCCATTTCACCATGATACGACTTCCGCTCCCCCATGTACAGAGGCCAGATCTACCTATAGATCTTCTCTCTCCTTCTCGTGTTTGCAGAGTGTCTAGTCACCAGCTCAATGCAAATCATCGTCACTTATTCTCATCGGATAAGGTATAATTGTTTGCTGGAAGGGGAGGATGATTTGTAGTGCCCCTGGTGTTTCTATCTGATAGAAAGTGTCTAGTAGCACGGTGACGCGAATGTTAAATCCGAGGAGTGATTACATACTATAACTCTATCTTCTCATTCCTAGAAAATTTCCACTCCCACCACTCAAACATTGGACGGATGGACATGATTGTAGAATATGGCTCCTTTTCCCACTTCTGGTATTTTTTATAGCTCCTTGTAACCAGCTCCACTATTCTAGAAGCAGACTCGCGGGTATTAACGTGAAAGAAACTGGGGTTGGGTTCATGTTGTATGGTATTAGTGGTTGTTTTGTTATCGAGTACCTCTGTTGTTGAGAACCCAACTCCACCACGAAATCAATCGTACGTAAGCCAGTGACGATGGTACTTTTCTGCCTCAGAGAAAGAAGCCATGAGATTACTCAGTTTCCAATTCAACAAAGGCGTTCATCATTATTGTGTTCATCGTCGTTGCCATAAATTCAACGACTAGGGAAGTAGTGGGAATTGATAGAGCTTTGATTAAGGGATTAGTGAGCGTAGAGAATATAAGTTGGACGTGGTGGGTAAGTCAAAGCTGGATATAGAGTATTTAGACATGAGATAGTTACTTGTATAAACATCGTTCCTCCTCCATCAATCCACCAACAACTGAGCGAGGAAAATCTCAGCAGATCCAAGTTCGTTCACTCTCTTGAACGAGACTCCGTATTCAAAACTTTCCCAACGGATCCTTCACTCTACCATGCCATGCTATTACTGAACACTACAAAGCTATTTCCGTGTGACTTGTGCATTGCGGTTTTTATTGAGAAAGAATTTGTCGTCGAGGACTCAGATATAAATAAATATCTTAGCTTAGGGTACGGTCATCCAATTGATGTGCACATGATACCTCACAAAGATCATTTGCAGCAACTTGAGTTGAGAGCCTAAGAAAGTGCTAACATAACATACTTGCCAACTTATACATTACTAGCATGGCCCAGTGTTAAGGATATTGATTGTTAAAGTTTGGTTTAAATTCACTATTCAATCATGGACTACGTAAACCCATTATCACATCTCGGATCATCATCAGTCGCAACCGCTAAGCTAGAACTCAGCGAATGCACCACAACCCTTAAATCAAATACGCCCGGCCATCATCGTAACAATGACATGCAACCACCCCTCCCTCCCAACCACCCACCCATCCCTTATACACAAAACATCCCTCTCAATAGAGATTCAAACAATGAATGAAAATTTATGTTCGTGCGAGTAATTTGAGTGCTCATGTGTGTATATCCGTATGCTGGCCCGAACGCTAAATGGCAGGAAATTAAAAGCAAAGATGACAAGGAAATTGTCAACTAAGCCTTTGTTCCCACACCGTCTTTGCGCTCAGAGCCTTTCCTGTCGACAGAAGTCTCTTGACTGAATTTCTTCCACAATTGCGCGATATCCTCTTTGTCATCGTTCTTCTCGGTGATCAAGTTCTTCAACCACTTGTTCTCCGTCTCGAGTTGGTTGATTCTTCCCTCAAGAGCCGCAACTTTGTCGCTCATTTCCTTGGACGACTTCTCCAGAGCTTGCTCGCGTTGCTTCTTCTTGACTCGGAAGCGAGCCGAGGCAGCTGTGTTACGACGGCGTTTATCCTCCTCGGCTGCAAGACGGGAAGCTTCCTCGAAATCGGCAGCTGGAGATGCTTGAGAGATAGACTCGGCTTTGCGTTTCTCGCCCGATACAGGGGTAGCTAAGGTGGTAACAGGGGAACCAGCACTGGATGAGCTTGGATATGCTGCTTGACTAGTGTTGATGGAAGCTGGTTGATGGGTATTTCGCTCGGGGAACGATGGAGGTGGTCCAAAGTTACTGAATTCCGGGAATGAGAAATCGCCTGTTCCCATGATGGAATGATTAGCATGGCTGATTTTTCCATGACAGTTTAAGAAGAAAGAACAGCGGGCAGAAATGGGTTTAATTCCAAGTAGATCATGTCAGCCTCGATGACAGATCAGGCAGGTAATGGTAAACGCATTACTTGCTGAGCATCAAAAGAGTCGAGGGGTGCCACGTGATATGGCGCCATCGACCAGGATGATTAAGCCATCTATGTAAAAGAGCTTGAACGAGTGGACAATGCAGCACTTCTGCGTCTCTATGCAGGGAAATGTAACAAAAGATCCGCACGTGCAGTGTAACTGATAGGAAGTGAATCAAAGAGAAGATTGGCGGACGGCGGTAAAATGTATATAGATAGTAGTGCGGGGTTGCAAAAACGATGGCGGAAGAAAACCATGACATGACACCTTGTCCGTACCACACAGACTAAGAGAAGAAGCGAGGATAGGAAGAAACGAAGGACTAAGGAAAGATACGAAAACTTGACCAACGGTCGCACAAACAAAACGGATGTAGACAATGCAAAGAGACAGGGAGGGAGGGAACAAAGGAAGGATAGTCATCGCGTACCTTGTAGACCATAGTCGATCGGCTTCATCTCAGAACCTTCTGTTGATTGTGTCTGTCCTTCAATTCCTGCTACTCCTGCTCCTGCTACTAACAAATCCCCCTCACTCGGACCCATATCAAAGTCGAAGAAGTTCGTATTGGTGAACATAGCCAAATCATCCTCGAGATTGAATTCCTGTGCACTCTGAAGGTCTTGGGCCGAAGGGATTGCGTTGAGGTTGGCAATGTACTCCGAGACATTCGGACCCCTCCGTCCATTGTAAGCCATGATGCGCAGCGTGCGCGACGAGTCGCTGATGGTCTCGAATCGATACGAAGGTGATCGAGTAGTGGACGCGACAATATTTGTCGAGTTTGACGTTGTTGTGTAGTTCGTGTAGTTCGTGTAGTCGGGTAGTCGTCGAGAGGTTGACGTCTAACGGACTGGGTCGAGGTTGCGTTGTATATGAATCTCGCGGGCAATGGCGGGCAAAAGTCTTTGTGGTCCTTTCGTGGTCGCTCCGCTCTCAGCCGAAGGAAGCGCCGTAGTGAGGCGACAATAAAGCCGCAGAATCCCCACCAAATCCCCAAATAGGTGATGTGACACACAGCACGGGCTAGAAGTTGTTATATAGCAAAGTGCAAAATGCTAGAAATACCAAATGTTAGACAAGGTGGCGGAAGAAGAAGTAATTCAAAAATCTGGAGTAAATCTGGAGTAAATGGTGGAAAGGAGGAGACGAATTACTGGTGGTGATGGTAAGAAAACTAGGGAAAATGGAATTGCCCCACGATCGGTGGCTTACTAAATGGTCGGAAGTGGTGACGGTGATGAAAGGCTTTTCAAGCGTGGGATGCTAACGCCGACAAACAGCGGGGATTGGTCAATTCTTGGTGGGGGGCCCGACAATCAATATAACTTGGAGAAAAAGTAAGGTAACATCTGGACAGAGTTGACGGGGGCACAAATTAGGAATACCCTCATGGAATTTAAAGAAGAGCAATTCATCTTGAAGAATTAAGTTTAAAGATGCCACAACTCGAAAACAAACATGTGCTTCAATTACTAGTCATGATGCACACCTTTGGCTTTCTCCGAGGAAGATCCTATGGTTTTGAAATCTTTGTGCGCAAAAGCTAACCCCACCATCCTCCTCCAGCGCGATCGGAGACGAAAGCCCTTGGCGTCATTCGGCGTTTGATCGGCAACTTGATCGACCAATGAGGAGGACGAAATAAGCTCATTAAAATGGCTGCACATCATTGGCTGTTCAATTACTTACCCCAATCCATTTCTAAGGCCAAGGCTAAGTCTAAGGCTCGTCGCGTCCGACATCCAAAGACGCGTCAACCCAATTCGAGGCCGAGTTCTGTGGTTTATGAATGGTAAAGTCAAAGATGCGACAACACCCAACCGAATCAGGCCTCGCCAACAAATATTAAGAGAATTATTGATTGAATATACGTTTACAATGTCGTCTCTATCCATCCCAACCACTTCCGCGTTGCCCTCGTCACAATTAATCCCCTCCTCCCACCCCGCAGTCATCAAAACCTTGACTCGACTATCACGAACATCACTACTATCACTCGCATTAGACTGGCTTGACGAAAGGAATATAGAGATCACTGCGCCATACGTAGCTGATGACGAGGAAGAAGAAGACCCAAATGATCTTTACCCACCAGCAAATTCGCTCCATGCGCTCCGCGAAATATACTTGGAACTTCAGGCTGGGAAGGGAACAAAACGAGATGTAGTGGATCGCGTACTTGAGGGCGATTGGAGAGAAGGGATCAATTTGTATCAATTGGCTATGGCCGATATGCAATATCTCTACGACCATCCAGCATCGCAGAAATGGACGGCATTGAAGATCGCACGCCTATCTGCTGAGGCGGATGATACCGGAAGCACAAGCCCAGAACTGAAGTCGATACCTCGATTTCACCCAGCTACTTTCCTGCGAAATCTCAAAAGAGAAGTCCTTCCAGATGTAAAAGCGCATTACAACCTCGATCGACATCCTGCTCTACCACTCCTCATTCTCCGAATCTTCATCGTGGAAAGCCCATACAACACCTCACTAGCTCTTATCTCGCAGAGAGAAACTACCTTCGACTCCAACAAGGTCTTCTACGTCGCCTTCCCAGACGACTCGCCCTTCGTTTATGTATCCCTCAACACATCGCCAGCAACTTCCAACCAACCAGTCTCCAGATTGGACACCAAAAGTCTCCGCAACCTAACACTAGAAGGAATTGCAAAAGCCTTCTCCCGACCTAGAGAACGCTACAAACTAGAATCGACACATATGTCCGCCCGTAATCTCGTTGCACTGGTCGAAAGTCGAGGTGGCGGACGAACGAATGCTGCGGGTGGAGGATGGAGTATATACACCTCGGAAAAGAAAGATGGCTCCGACAATCCTCTCAACATGCAACTCCCCACACCCTCCCCTTCAACACTGGACAAGGACGAAAACAAAGAGTCCAATGGAGAAGAAAATAAAGAAAATAGAGGTGTCAAGCGACGACTACCAGAGAACGAACGATCAGTAAAACGCCGGAAGATGGTCGCTGGCATCCGCTTTGGGAATACTGCTAAGCGCGATGACGGGAAAGGCATTGAACAACTCAATATCCGCATCACCGACCCCTTCCCATCTTCCTCCTATCAAGTCCCAGATCCATTAGCAGACGAACTCAACGCCCCAGACCCTCCACCATCAAAGAAAAACAAAGGGAGACGAAGTACCATAAATCTCGAACTTGATCAGGATATGGTTGATGAGGGAGAGGATGATGAATTCCGTCCAACGATTGATGTGGTGTTTAGTGGAAGTCATGTTTTCGCGGGCATTAGAGAGTTGGTTGAAGCTGGGGTTGTTGATGGGGAGCGGATGCCTGGATGGATGACCGGGGAGGAGGGTGTTAGTTTAGGGGTTGTGAGGGAGGGGAGGGTTAGGAGTATGAAGGGGAGTGGGCTGTAAAATCATACCATGACGTTGAATCTAGCATTTGAGGCAAGAGTGGGTGTGGATGTTTGGCATCTGGCGTTTATGGCATACGGGATGGGATACAGGATGGGATACTTGGCTGGGAATGATACCCATGGAAATTTAAAATGGTCTTGTGAAAGCTTGAATGAGAAGAGAAATACCGAGAAGTATTATGAAGTAAACTGAGTAACAAAAGTGCTTCTTTCCCCCCCTTAATCAATATTAGCTAGCGAGGTCTAAACTCAACCAAGCAGCCCTCATCGAATCCACGAACCTAGTGGTACCAAAGAACAAGTTTTGTTGCACATCGCGCTAACCTGTATTCAAGCGCTCAAGCGCCTATAACGCGCTCATATTCGAAGGAGCAGTAACAGGCGTAAAAGGGGAGTATTTATAAGTATAGATATGGTCTATTTGCTCTCTATGTCTCCAGCCATGTAGAGGCTTTATGTACTTCCATTTATCCATATTAATACAATCCCATCTATCATCATTCTCCAATTCAACTCGCCTCCTCTTCCCCCACCCTAAACATCCTAACGGTGTTCCCCCAAGCAGCCTCAGCAACCGCCTCGACACTCTCCCCTCTCAAGCCGGCCACAACCCACGCCACCTTCCCAATCATACAACTCTCATTCCTCCCCTTCACCAGCGCCCCCTCAACCCACTTCTCTTTCTTCACCCACTTCCACCCGCCATCCTCATACCCCTTCAAATACCCCGCACTCGCATGACTAGGCCTGATCTCACACCACGGTCCGTCCGTCTCCAGCATCAACCTGTCTAGGGGAATCTGCCTAACGACTTCTAAATTCTCGGCTGTCTTGAGGGAGCAGCCATTTACACCGATAGACCAGCCTCCTGCGACGAGATCGCGCATTTCCTCTATCGTCCCCGTAAAGGAGTGCACTACGCCGCGTTTGGGCAGTTTATCCGCGTGTTTAGATAGGAGGGCGAGGAAATCTGTGTGTGCGGCCCGCGAATGTAGGAATAGGGGAAGGTTGACTTGAACTGCGATATCGAGTTGCGAGGAGAAGTATTGGAGTTGTATATCCTTTGGGCAAAGGGTAAGGCGGTCGTAGTCAAGGCCTATCTCACCAAATGCTACGCAGTGGCCTTCTTTTCTTGCGTTGAGTGCAAGGGATTTGAGTTTCTCTAGCATATCTGGAGCGCCGGAGGGGTGATTGGTGAACTGGAGACAGGAGCAGGGGTGCACGCCTATTGTTGTGTATATCGTCCCCGCTATAATCCCAAAGTGTCAGTTATATGCCGAAGGATGGTGGTGAGGAAGCGTTAAGCTACGGTATTGTCCTGCCAACTGTAAAGCTTTCTCTGACTCTGCAAGGTCGCTGCCCGTGACGATCAACTTCGTACATCCAGCATCTTTCGCACGTTGGACGACGGCGGGGAGGTCGGAGGAGTGCCGTTGTGTGCCGTGGTAGAGGCCGGTGTAGACTGGATCCGTGAGGTTGATACCTATCTACTGTTTGCAATTAGCTTTGCGCTTGGCTTGTATTTCGCTATGATAAAGTTGGAGGGGCAGAGAAGGAATGGGAAATGGGTGGAGAGCATACATCTATGTATCGTTGTTTATACGATTGCGCCGCAGTGAGCGGTGGGTTTGGCGTTGCCATTGCGAATGTGCGAATTGGTGTCTGACAGCAAAAAACGGTTCTGCAGAATTGAGGTGCGATCCAAGAGCGTTTGAGGTTTGTTGTGAGGCGGTTCATGGATTGTAATCGTGGTGTTGACGAAGAGAAAATGCTTGAGACAAACCAGTTACTTGACATCAGCACCAAGGGTTCATTTAGCGAAGCGGACCCCTGTTTGGTGGGGTTTACCCCCTATTAAAGCTATCAAAGCTTGGCTGAGCACCTGGGACTCAGTAAGCATTATAGCACCATGTGCCACACGCATTGAAAAAGAACCCCATAATTATTATTCAGTCAAATCTAATCGCTCTTTATATACAAATATCTCGGGTATCTAAACAAGTTATTCAAAAACAGATAAGCAGGCCAGCTGCAATTAGAGCAATCGCCCGTTTTCAGATCAACTTATTGAGAAGTAGAGCCATCTTTCTCTGATCCGACAATCCCCACTTTCTTTCCCAGCCGTTTCTCCTCTTCTCCCTGGTGATGCAATAATGCGCCAAGAACTTCCAGTAGGTAGCGTTCGCGGTATATAAATTTCTCCTTGCCTATTTCCTTCATGGTTGTTTCTGCTAGTTTCGCTAGATCGGAAAAGACCTCCTTGTTCTTGGCCTCGAGAAGTATTTCGGGACTTATAGCGACTACTTCTCGTAGCCCCCCAAAGACGGCCGTTGAAAGTGTGGCGTTAAGAAGAAGCCTGTTGCAGAATTCTTCGAACATATCCCATTCAACTAAGAAGTTGAGAACTGAATTTATGAATTCACTCTCCGGAACAACTTCTCGGAAGACGAGTTCTGGCTTCGTCGTCTTGAAAATGTGCTGAATCGAAGTCACAAACTTCAGCTCCTCAACTAGAGAAGCGACTGAGATTCCTGGAAGTTGGCTAATTAAAACGCGGTCGTAGCCAATGCGAGTACGAAATATCCAGTTGCAGAACCACGACGAAATAATGCAGGGAATTAGTATCGGATACCCTTCCCAATGTTCCGCTGTCACCAGTGAGGCGCCACCTGCTATGATACCAACGGATCCTAAGATTGTGGCATGTGTCTCGACTCTTCGCGCCCGTCGTCTCAGCAAGTGCAAGACCTGCTCTTCTCCTTGTAATGGGGTTGCAGCAGCATTTCGATGTCGATGTGCTCTTCGAAAGACAAAGACTGACCACCCGGCATTGAATAGACCGAACAGCGCAACTGGAGAGTTGCCAATATACCCGGACAGCAAGTTGGATGCATGAAACACCTTTGGATTCGCACCACCAATGGCCATCAGCGTTCCCACTCCAACCATGACTGAGCCAAATCCCATAAAGAGGTCCATGCCAATGCGATCAACGAGTTCTGTTCCCCGTTCGCGATGATTGACGTCGAGATGCGTGTCAATTTCTGTATACAGCTTTTGGTTCTGGCTTCCACCCTGTTCAAAAGATTTCAGAACTTGCCGTTCGTCTTTGAGCGCAATATAGTTCCTTCTAGCCAGCACAGCATCCCAGAATGCGAATATGGATATAAAAAGAGCAAATGCCCCCCCAAGTCCCATAAGCACTGCTGCAAACGTAGGTACAGGAATAGTGTTCCATACATTGGCAGCGAAGTCTCCAGCATTGGCTAATTCGAGAAAGCCTATTGCTGCCAGAAGCGAGTTCTTGAGGCGGTAATTATTGGAGGAGATGTAAACACCCTCTTCGGATCGAGTGAAGGTCACTGGTTGTGTAGGGGTGTTATTTGAACAGAGCTTTGCCGACGAGTTTGTTCTTTGTGGTGATTTCGTATGCGAAGGAAGCGGCGTCACAATCGAAGATACGCGGAGGGCTTTCTCTTCTTCAATGGTGTCGATGTCGGAATCAGTTCGTGGTATCGATGAAGAGGGATCGCTCTCTGATCTCGCATCTTTTGAGAGCATTGACTGTTCTTCGATTTTGTTCTCCCCTGCTTGTTTGTCTCCATACAACTCTGATTGGGGTTGCGATCGGATGCCTGGCTCTTCTCTCGCATCTTCTCTCATTTGGTCATGGTCCCCCGATTTTCGCTTCAATTCATTGCCATTTTGTTCGCCCATATGGGCCTGTGATACTGGCGTAATTGTGACTCCTTGCGCGGCATGATGTTCTGCCTGGGGTCTAGAGAGTTGGTGGTTCGACTTATCTTCCATTGCAATTGATCGAATTCTGGTGTTTGGTGGCTCAATTGGCTACCTTCGCGTGTTCAATGGTTCCGGAACCTATTAAGATGTTTTCGAATTGGTGTACTAGATCGTGGCAACTTGCCAGCTGGCTCTATGCATGATTAGAGGTCAATGAGTACAAATACGCAATACTAGATCTGGCCGAAGCTGACAGTGAGATGGACAAAGGAAAGTTATCTGATGCAAACCTTGCAGTCGCAGCGCTCGGTCATGGGGATTTTTGTTAGCTTGCTTCATAGTAAGCTCGCCCAATTAGACTGGCTTGAGACTGGCCAAAATAGAAAAGTGGTCGTATTCATGGATGTTTGGAGCTTTCTCTCGGCACGCTTTCCGACGTTTAGTATCTGATGACATCATTCACGTGGCATGGAACTTCGAGCGGACTGGTAGTCATGTGATCAATTATATATGGTTTCCGGCTTGGTATTCTCAGCATTAATTTGTTTTCCTCCATTTGTTCGGTGTCTTGTATGTCAAATATATGTGTATTACCTTCCTCTCCTTAAGCGCAATGCGCTTCCAGCCTCTGTATCTTGTATTTTGCATACAATTTGTACTTGCAATAGCCTTCGTCAACAATTTCTTCGAGATACCGCTTTGAGTCCATCCTACTACAATAGAAACCACTATGCTCATTTATACGAGCAATGGACAACTCAGGAAAATGGATTGAGTCCGACATATGGCACCAGACGCTATTTACAGCTCCTGACACTAAACTATGGTTCTGCCTGCAGAATGATGGGTGGCACACTATTCTTACTTGGTGGTGCCAGCTTCAGATATCGCTCGTGTCGAGTTATAATATGTTACCAAAATCCGAGAATATAGGGTATATATTCTTGCATCATTTCTCCTGTAGTAGGCCCGCGCAGTACACTACCTGAATATCTTAGCCGTCGAAGGAAAATGCTTACCCTGCTGAATGTTTCCATTGTTGTTTGCAACCCTGTCCTAGCATGATAAGCTGATAAGCTGATAGAGTCTTTTGTGTGAGTATACGCATTTCCCGTAGAAGGGACCTTAAGTGTTCAAGTATAACACGAATCCAATCTACGAATAGCTCCTTCTCTGAACGTGTACTTCAAATTTGAGGGTTGCTCTTAGATCCCCATTTGGAATGATCCACAATAGTTTTACCTGAAAACCGAAATCTCACCCCCTAGAAACAACATATAAGCTGAGAACAACTTTTTTCTTTCCTCCAGATACCATCAACTTTGAGATCAACTGAACTCCTGCCCCTCAACGCTTTCCGTATGGACCCCTTCACACTACTGCTTCCCAAGTACTAGCCGACTGAGGACCTCGCAGTCTCGCACCCCGACAGCATCAATGTCTGCTCTCGGTCTTTCCACGACGGCACAAAATGACCCTCGCCTTCAAACAATCCAAGATCTTGAGCGCAGGCGTTACTGTACCTCTTTAATCTTACTTAAAAGATCGAGAAGAATACAAGCATTTCGAAATGACCCATCGACTAGTCTGACGAAGTTCTCATCACCTTCAGCCATAATGCACCAGATCATATCATGGTTATCGTTTCTTTTTTACAATCACGAACTTCCAAGGTTTCTTTGCTCCCTCCGCAATCAATATAGGCAAAAAGCTTCCCACCTTTTACCATTTTAGTGGATGGAAATGGATTTGTGCGAGATCTCTTCATGGACCCTGATTTACGGAGCGACTTGAATCTCCTCACGGCTAAACCCTAAAACTCAAATGATATCTACCTTTAGAAAACATCAAATCTGATCATGATATAACGCCCCCTCTCAACAAAACTAGTACGGCGAATCCTTAATTCTTAGACAACATCCCAATATACAACTCTAATAGATTAACATTCGCCAAGTTTCCAATTCCAATACTCGGTCTCTGTGCGTTCAATTTCTTCCTCCCTGTCGGTCGGACAATGAGTGAAATAGTGGTTGAGTGTACCTATACGTTATTTGTCCAACGGCTCATGTGCCAATCCACGCTCACTTTGCTAGGGCGGTTCTCATCGAATTTATGCTGAAAGATATTTATTCCCAGGGTGTAGGGTGTTCTCAGCATCTATAGCAGCGATACAACAAAACGAATTACTGTACACCTTTCCTATCATTGCTGCTTCTTTGAGCCATTCGAAGGATGCGCTTTGAGCTTGCCCTTGAATAAAATATAGCGATTCCATCCAGATATAACGCAAACCTAATTTCTGAGTGGTGATAATTGCTTCTTGGTATAGCTTTGGTTCACACTTGAAGCCGCTTGTGGTACCGGAAATCCTCCATGTATCGAGCTTGGGAGATATATGAGTTGGTTTTCGACGTCTCGAAACCTGCACCATGTCATCACGGCCCAATATTTCGTGGAATTCTCAAAGCCGAGTGCAGATCATACAGCCTTCGCAAAATGTCCGTCGAACAGCCGCTGAGGGCGCTTGGTGAAATTTCTAAAGCTCAACTACTCCTCGGCTGTAATTATTGTCCATTACGAAGAGACTGAGACATGCATCGCAAAGTATCGTTGCGAGGGTCGACAGAGTCGCTTAAGTTGAATATAAAAAAGGTGCAATGGTATAACAAAATAATTTGGCTAGTAAATTCAAGAATTTGGGTAAGTAGGCGAAGGGTGATGGTAAATAAATATCAAAATATTAATTGAAAGTTTAGGCTCCAGCTGAAACGGGAATATGCACGAATGAAGACTCAGGTTTCTTGTACGACCTTTGACGACTATGATGATAGATCTTTAGATCATCAAGTCATGGAAATAGTTATTAGGAAAGGCAGTGAGGCATGTTTAATTCATTCTTTTGTTTGAATGACGATTCCGAGTATGAGATAAAAGACTTTTTCGCGACTCGAACTCAGTTGAGAAGTCAGACGTGCAATGCTAACCACCGTTCGAGAGTAGCATTTATTTGAACCAGTGTCTGTAAGCTGCGCACATTCAAAATAGAAGTCTGCACCTAGTGACACTTAAATATATCACATTGATACCCCTAATAGAACATAAGTATATTTATCTCTTAATTAACTTGGGAAGCTTTAAGGTGTAACTTCTACATACACCTGTAGCTATTACTTATAATTCTCCTAATAAAACAAAGAGAACTAGGTCTTATATTAATCAAGGACATTCCAATCTAATCAGCAAACGTCGGAGAAGAGGGAGGACAAGCCTCCAATTGTTTAGGCTTTTACTCGCTTAAGTGACCCTGCTTTGAGAGTGCTGACACGTGTAATGCATGAACTGCACCAGGCTGGATTTTTGCGCATAGTTTGACTATTGATAAGATTTTATCAGATTTATTACACAGTATAATATTATGAAGAGGGAGGATGTATTCTTTATACCAAGGAAAAGAAAGTTCGCGTTATTCCTTGTGTGCGTCTACTAAGTTGATAGAGAAAAAACTTTCTTTGACTTGCAGCCTTAAACCAGAGATCTAGAACATTACCAACTCCGTCGCTTCGTATAAACATGCCTTGCTGTTAAATCTTCAGAGAATGTAACTTCAGACATGAAATATGATACGGTCCAACTTGTTGCCCTGAAGCTTGGAGCAGCTCGCGTGCCCTCCACGGCTCCGCAATGATCGAGAGTGACAAAGATCATCACAAGGATCTCTCATCGTCTGAATCTTCCCTGCGCTCACCTCTACCTCAATTTCTCAACCACCACTTCACCATTTCCATTGTTTTTCACATTCCACTGCCATTCACGTCACATATCCATCCCATATATGTTAATTCCCATCTGCAATGTAGTACATGTACGATTCAGCATCCCCCCCACCTACCCCACTCCAAACCACATGTGCCTCACGCCTGGCCTCCCCGCGCAGGGTGCATCGCTGGTAGCACAGCCAAGGCGGCAGAATTCGGGGGCAAGGACCCACTGTATAGAGATTGACACTGAGGCTTTTATGGATTGTGGTGTGACTTTTAAGGTAGAATCACCTGTTTTTTGCATCGAGAAGCGGTTAGATTTTGAGATGGATCGTGAGGGTGCATACCGAGTACCGAGTGTCACGAGGGAGGGACGGGAAATTTTTCCTGGGGAAGAGGATGCGGGCTTTTCTTTTGTCGTGTTTGTTTTCTTAATCTTTAGCTATTACTTTGAAATTGAGTATTTTCGGATATCGAAGGCCTTTACTTACACTTAAAGCTTCAAGTCCTGATAATTATTTCTTTTCCAAGCAACAATAAAGACAACACCTACGACTAAAGCTTACCATCCCTCCGGAGCAATCTCCTCCCATTCCTTCAAAAATGCCATTCAACACCCCAACCATCCTCCGCACTCCCTATACCACTCGTCCCGTTCCCCAGGATCTCATTACCTCCTCTCCCTCCTCAGCAACAGAAGGCAAACCCCATATCCTCTGGGTAGGATGCAGCGACAGCTCGGTGATGGAGACGGAGGCGTTGGACGTGGGCAGAGATGAGATGTTCGTGCATAGGAATCTGGGACATCTTTTAAGTAATGGAGACTTGAGCAGTAGGAGTGCGGTGGAGTGGAGTGTGGAGTTGCTGAAGGTATGGTTTGGGTTTTCTGTTTGGTTTTAGGTGGGAAATGAGGGGGCCATGGGAGAGGGAGAGGCAGAAGTAGAGAATGAAGAGAAATGGGGAAGGAGGGAGAATAAGAAAGCTGACATAGTGAAAACCAGGTCGATCATATAGTTGTATGCGGCCACTACGGCTGCGCTATGATCCAACAACTCGAAACTGAAGATCTCCCCGGCCCAAAGAAGTGGTATAAGTACGCCTACCTCCTCCCATTCCTCGTCTCCTATTATCTTTCACTAATAAATCCCACAGGGACGTCGCCAAACTCCACGATCAAACCAACCTCGACCTCTCAGAAAAACATATCGAACTCCCACAAGAAGACCTCCACCATAGATTTGAGGAAGTGTATGTCCTGGCTGAGGTTGACTGGCTAAAAAGACAGCCGTTGGTGAAGAAGGCGATTAAGGAGAGAGGGATGCAGATTCATGCTTTTGTTTGGGATGAGGAGACGGGGGGTTGTGTACAGCTTGTTGCTGGGGAGGCGAAGTTGTGAGGGACGAGGTTGGAAGGAGGGAGAGAGTTGATGGAAGGTGTATTGTAGATCTATGTTTTTGTAGCGTGGTTTTGATATTATGGGTTCTTGTTTGAGCATTTAGAATCTGCTGGTTTGTTAAATTTACCGTGGAATTCTATCACAATGACGCAGCCATTTGTTGTTGCGTGGTTTGATGGGGGCCGGAATTCTCCTGAATACGGAGTATTGGAGATTTGTTTAAGCTCATCGGAAATGTGCAATGTAACATGGGCTTGTTGGCACTTACGTTAAGTTGTTGGTGATAACATGGGCTTGTTGGTGACAATGCCTCTGAACATGCATCGTGTAAGCGATTCCAGGCACCCGGAATACCAACCAAGAAGCTCCATTCTCGGAAACCAGCATCGGGAATCAGAAGCGAGATATCGGAACGGAGCGCGGTCATTGTGAGGCTTGAAAGCTGGTTTCATCATGAGTCTGATGTCTCAATAAGTGTAGATTGCGATTGTAATTGCCTCTGCTTCCATAGATTCTTCTGACTCGACCAGATACGAGAACAGAAACTCTGAGCTGCTACTTCGAGCACCAGTAAAGTTTTTAGGAAAATATGGAACACTCTAAAGTCCCCCAATAATGCACGTCAGAGTCCCAATACCACCACATCGTCACATTTTCCTGCAAACCTTTTGTCATACCTCCCCTGTCTGATGGCGTGCATTCTGCTTACACGTCACTTACTTATCAATAAGAGGCCTCTTGTTACAGGTGATCCAAACGTTGATCTCCACAAGAAGTCTTTTGCATGGATATTTTCCGTACCAGCGCTCGGTTGATTGGCCTAAAAAGCTCAGCTCAACGGCAGTGTGGTGGTATTGAGGGGTGAGATGCGGGGAAAGTAGCAGGGGGGGTTTTTTCGCTACCCCTGATGTCGTGGAAGGTGGTGTGAACTGCTCGGCTTGTTTTGGATGTGCTCTACCGTGTGCATCGGTAGAAAAAGTAGACAGCGGTCGTTATATATGGATGAGTTTTCTCCGATGTTCTTCCTGGGTATCTTTGGATCCTTTTCAGACTCCCTAAATATTGGCAAACTTTGGACCCAGACTCGGACACCATCAACCAATCGACATGTCTTCGACTAAGAGCGCAAACCATAGAAAGAACGTAGATGACGCCTGTGAAGATGAGGGGATTAGTCCAATTGCTCATGTCAAATCGTCCGGTGCAATGACATTGTCTCCCGAGCTATTCGAGAAGGTAAGCTCTCCCGAGGAAATTGGTTCTGTCTTCGAAACGTGCTAACTCTTCGTGAGTAGCTGTACTTGACACCAAAGACAGTAAATGCTGGTGATCTTCGCAAACGATTTGCTAATCCAACTCCACTTGGTTTAATGGGGTGAGCTATGTAATGGTACACCATATTTCAAATGAAGCTAATTAAGCGAATAGATTCGTCATCTCTGCGTTCACCTTCTCTGCCATACTTATGGGATGGGGCGGAGCCACGACACTTGTCGGAGTCGCGTGAGAAATTCCTTCTTCAGACATTTTGCAATATGCTGACTCGACGACAGCGGAATCTTCTACTTCACCGGGCCGGTACTCCTTCTCCTCGCGTTGATATTCGAATGGATAATGGGTAATTTCTTCTCCATGATGGTGATGGGCATGTTCGCGGTATTCTGGCTGTCCTTTGGGGTTCTGGAAACACCGTCCTGGGGCATTGCGGCCTCATATTCTGCAACTGGAGATCCTGTGGAAGGCGCAGCAAGTAAGGGATACAACGCGGCTATTGCTCTTTACTTGATGGTGTGGGGAGTCTGGCTTTTCACCACTTTCCTGTTTACATTGAAAACAAACGCTGTGTTTGCCTCTATCTTCCTGGGAGCATTCACAAGCAGTTTTGTGCTTGGCGGTGCCTATTGGAAGGTCAGTACAGGGGACTATGATTCGGCAATGACTTTACAGAAGGTGCGTACTGGGAAGACGGTCCGATCAGAGGGCAGATGGACTAACGTTGTGTAGGCTGGTGCAGCGATATTCTTTGTGGTTGGTGTTCTTGGGTATTACATTACAGTCGTGATGATGGCGGCTGAGATGAGGATCACAGTTAAGCTTCCTGTTGGTGATCTGTCGCACTTTTGGCCTAGATCTGATATTGAGCTTGCGGACCTGGAGAAGAACGAATAGAGTGATGAGCAGTCTTCTTTTGCGAGACTGCAAACGCAAAGGTGCTGTCATTACCGTGGTAGGAGAATGGTAGGAGAAGCTGGCCTATCATTAGCTTAATATATTGTTCTCTACAGGGGATCTTATTTAAAATCTCAGAAAAGAGTTTCTCTCGGTCCTCAGTAGTCAGATCACAATTGGGGGACTATCTCTTCCAGCTTCAGTAATACCCAAAGGATGTTCGTGGTGCTTAGAAGATCAGAAATGGGGGATCTTGAGCATCGATTATCAATAGAATATCGGCCAGTACGACCGATTTGACTCACTGAATATTGCTGCTCCATAAATGTGATGTCGGGCTTTCAAAAGGGGGGAGAATTGAACCGAAGTCGAGGATATGGATCACGTGGTCACCAAATGTGGTCCAAGCAATCCTGGCCGCTTCCTTCTTGTACCTCCATCTTCCGCATCAAACGGTCCGCATGGACATATTTCAACTTTCGACATGTTACTCATTTCAAGTCCAATGTGACTGTAAATTTTCGAACATCCCCGAGCAACAATGTATAAAACCTGTACCATGGAACGCGTCATCGCAATGTATCTCAGTGCGCACGCCTTGCTCGTGAGCAAAGGCGTCAATTCGATCAAGTCATATCCACCATAGGAGTGATACAACATAAAATACAATCCAGCAGTTTCGGGCTTCTAACAAGGCACGAAGATCAAGAATTGCTTAAACAAGCTTCAGCAACCAATCAACCTTACCCCGCCTAACCCCACTCTAGCTTTGTCCAAACACCGGAGCTGGCGGAGCTCCCTCTTCAGTTCTTGATCTATAATACATCCCACACATCTAGACGTCAATTGATACATCAAACAACCTTTAAGATGTCGCAACAGCTTCGACTCGCGGTCGCTCAGTCGTACACTCTATCTACCACACCTGCGACGTTGGCAGCTCTCGAAACGACCACCAAACGAGCCCAGAAGCAAGGGATAGACCTCATTCTCTTCCCAGAAGCATACCTCGGTGGGTATCCTCGAACGGCAGATTTTGGGGCAGCCGTTGGAGCAAGAAGACCTGAGGGACGCGAGCAATTCCTGCAGTATTTCAAGGATGCTGTTGACTTAGGAGACACGCCGGAGGGAGCTGGAGACCAATGGGTTGACAAGAAGCTACCAGCACCCAAGGGAGGTGTTCGTGGGGATGGCACAAGAGAGGAATTGGAAAGAATTGCCAAAGATACGGGCGTGTTCATCGTCACAGGGCTGGTGGAGAGGTGTGGCGGTACTCTATACTGCGGTGTAGTGTATGTGTGTCCCAAGTCTGGAATGCTGGGCAAGAGACGGAAAGTCATGCCAGTAAGTGTCAGCTATGTTCTTCAAGTAACAAGCTGACGTGTTACTCTATAGACAGGTAGCGAACGGTTGATCTGGGGCCAAGGCCAACCCTCTTCTCTCCGAGCCGTCACAACTGTTATCAAAGGTGTCAAGCTTACGCTTGCTGCAGCGATCTGTTGGGAGAATTACATGCCGTTGCTTCGACAATCCTTGTATTCACAAAACGTCAACTTATACCTTGCCCCTACTGCAGATGCCAGAGATGCATGGCTAGCGCTGATGAGGACTGTGGGCTGTGAAGGCCGATGCTTTGTATTAAGCGCGAATCAATGCATGGCAAAGTCGAATCTACCAGCTTGGATTACGGGTGTGAATGAAGCCAGGACAAAGGGTTTGAATGGTTCAAAACAAGTCAATCAGATGAGTGGTTCTTCTGAAGTAGTTTCAACAACTGCTCTGTCACGAAGAAAATCGACAACTATTACAGAAGATGGTCACGAAATTGCGCTTCCCGAAGATCGACCATTGCTAGCACGACTGAGGAGAAAGTCAACTATTACCGATGATGGTCATGAGATTGTGTTTCCTGATTCTCCTCATGATCAAACCTCCAAACCACTGGCCAAAGTTGAAGAGCCCGAGTTTGTTTCAAGAGGTGGCTCGTGTATAATATCTCCTCTTGGCGAAGTATTAAATGGTCCTCTGTGGGATGATGAAGATGGTCTGTTGGCCGTGGATGCAGACTTTGATGATTGTCTTCGGGGTAGACTTGATCTTGATGTTGGTGGGAGCTATTCGAGGTAAGTTGAAAGGACCCTATCTCGAGTTGCTTTTCAAAACTAATATCCGTCTAGGAGTGACTCTTTCAAACTTACCGTCGAAGGCCTCGATCTTAGTCCTCCCCCATGAAACTGACATGTGCGAGTGTACCATTTGTCACCGATGCTAGACTCCTAGTTGTGTGGAAGTGAATGAAGGAGTTTCTTGCTAAAAGTGGAAGTGTTCTTCATCTTCAATTGTACCGATCAAATTTGACTCGGATTTGGAATGACTTAACTATCTATTTCTTACCCCAAAAATAGTCTCATATGAAGGAACCAAGACTAGTCACATGTCTCGCATGTGAGTACTAAAAGACGATTTAGACTGACGATTTTGTCTCCCACCCTCGTCCAGCTGAATCGCGACAATCTAGCGGGTCGTACTTGCCGCGAGTTCGACGGGTGTCACTTGTAAGGATAATGCGTCTATGTTCCATTGTTGACGTCAGACCAAGCCGCAATGAAATAATTCGCTACCAGTTTCTACGAACAAATTTCTTTGTGCACCATTCACCAAACACAAATTGCGTTGATTACACATGTCAAAAATTCCCGAGGTCTATCGAATTTTCAAACCGTAATCTTGTTCTTTGTACACCGTCGCGAAAGTATTGAGACTACGCACTGACGTTGTGCTCCCATCGAACAGCATCTATGTTTTTAACTTTATTACTTGTGCGTACTTGGCTTAGTTCGTGGAAGTAGTTCTTTCCTGCCCATATTTAATGCGGCCAGCCACAGCGGAGTGACGATAATAGTGGCTTGAAAGTGGAGCGCAGTCGTTGCACTGGAACTAGCTTGTTGTTGATCTTGTTTTCGTGGACACAGCTAAGTAAGCTACATAGCGGAGGAGAGTCATTATTGTTTCCCTTAATCCTTCCTTCATCTTGATGTAATATTCCCACGACTCTATTGATTGAGGAACTTGTGACCAAGATCTTTGACTTCTAGTGAAGGATATTGGTAGACGGCATAATGGTAGGCTTCCATTGCCTGGCGCATTTGCGGCTCGTCGCACAACAACTACCCCCTCTTTTCCCCCTAGGCATTTACTGACAGAAGCCATTCCAGTCGTCCAATTCTCCATCAACCAATACCCAAAATGCTGGCTCTGGTACCAGCACAGGAGCATCAAATTCTGTCTCCGGCTTCCTGTCCACTCTTATACCCGTTGGGCTGCAAGCAGCAGCATTCGTAGGGCTATTCTTTCTGTTCAGAAACAAGTTCCAGCGCGTGTATCGTCCGCGCACATACTTGGGATCTCTTCGGGACGAGTGGGTACATATGAAATGTTACCAGTAGAGCGAGCTGACACTTCGCAGAGAAAAGACCACACAGCTGCCTAAAGGTCGATTTAATTGGCTGAAGCCCTTCAGCTTAATCCCTGATGAATATGTCCTCAATCACCAGTCTCTCGATGGCTACCTTTATCTTCGTTTTTTGAAAATGCTGACAATCATATGCTTCGTTGGTTGCTGCTTGACGTTCCCAGTATTATTTCCTGTTAATGCAACTGGGGGAGGAGGCCAGACTCAGTTTGACCTATTGTCATTCTCAAACATAAACGAAAATGGCAAAAATAGGTATTATGCGCACGTATTCGTTGGATGGATCTTCTTCAGTGAGTGCTTTTACCCACAAATTGGCGAACCTATCTAACGATGCTAGGCTTCGTGATGTACATCATCACTCAAGAGACTATCTACTTTATTAATTTACGCCATGCTTACCTTCTCGCCCCTTTCAATGCAGCAAGAATCTCCTCGAGGACAATTCTTTTCACCGATGTACCTGCCCAGTACTTAAACAAAGAGAGGCTGCAAGAATTGTTTGGTGAATCTATGCGTCGCGCATGGCTGTCGACAGATTGCAAAGATCTCGACGACTTGGTGGAGGAGAGGGACAAGAATGTACTCAAACTCGAAGGTGCTGAGATCAAGCTTTGCCAGCTTGCAAATAAGCGACGCCTGAAATGGGAGAAGAAGAACGACAAGAGGAAAGATACAACCTCTGAGAATGCAGAACTGGCTACCCCAGGTTCGCGGTACCAGAAAGAGAAGGACCGTCCAACCCACAGGCTAGGCAAGATTCCTTGCATGGGACATAAAGTTGACACGATCGAATACACGAGATCTGAGCTCGAAAGACTCATTCCTGAAATTGAGAAACAGCAAGCGGCCCACCAGCGATTTGATGCGAAGATTTTGCCCTCAATCTTCGTCGAATTCTCTACACAGCAAGCAGCGGAAGGTGCATTCCGTCGTATGACGCCAAAAAAGGCACCCAATATGTATCCTCGAGCGATTTCTGCTAAGCCGAGCGATATAATCTGGAGCAATCTTCGCATCAATACCAAGGAAAGATTTTTGAGGAAGATTGCAGCTAACACGTTCTTGAGCTTGATGATCATCTTCTGGTCGATTCCGGTTGCGGTTGTTGGTGCCATTAGTAATATTAATTACTTGACCGATAGTAAGTTAATGTCCAAATCATTCTCTTCTTTGGCTAATATTGAATAGGGGTTCCCTTTCTGGCCTTCATCAACGACATCCCAACTGTCATCCTTGGTGTAGTTACCGGACTGCTACCTTCGATAATGCTTTCCATTCTCATGGCACTTGTGCCTATCATTTGTCGATGTTAGTAGATAAGCTTTTAGAAGATTGTGCTGGTAACTAACAAGATGCAGTAATGATGAAGCTAAGTGGTGAGGTCACACTTCCAGCTGTTGAGTTGAAGACTCAATCTTGGTACATGGCGTTCCAGGTTGTTCAAGTGTTCATCATTACAACTTTCGCTTCCGGAGCTGCGTCTGTCGTGACCCAAATCATTAATGACCCAGGAAGTGCAACAACTCTGCTAGCCGAAAATCTCCCCAAAGCCTCAAACTTCTACATCTCCTATATCATCGTTCAAGGCCTAGGAATTGCAGCAGGAGATCTGCTTAGCATTGGACCACTCGTGATGCTTAAGGTTGTGGGGAAGTTCTTGGATAAATCACCCAGAAAAATGTTCACCAGATATATCACCCTGACTGGCCTAGGATGGGGATCACTGTACCCCAAAATTGGTAACCTCGGCATCATTGCTATCACCTACTCGATTATCTCGCCGCTGGTCCTAGGCTTTGCGACTGTCGGCTTCGCACTCCTCTACCTGGCAGTTCGTTACAACACTCTTTTCGTACTTACCAACAATGTCGACACAAAAGGCTTGGCCTACGCAAAAGTACTTCAACAGCTTATGACTGGGGTCTATCTATCAGAGATTTGCCTGATCGGTCTGTTTGCCATCAACACGTCGCCTGGTCCCATCGTGCTCATGGCGGTGTTCCTTGGTGCAACAGTCGTCTATCACGTTACGATGCACATTGCTCTCGGTCCTCTAACACAGTATCTTCCAGAAAGCACCAGTGGCTCAGATCAGCGCGAAATGTTCATCACGTCAGGAAATAAAACCTACGATGCGACCAGTGCCTCTGCGCCTCCAAGTGAACCACAGGGCATCACTCCCAAAACAATATCAGCAAAAAAAGCCGCTTTCTTTGGTAAAGTATTCGACCCAACGAAATTCAAGTCCCACACCGCTGTCCAAAAGCTCGTGCCGGATTGGCCGCCAATTCAGTACGATGCTGCGGATGCTGATATGGCGTATTACAACCCAAGTATCTCGGCAGAGCCGCCGGTGATATGGATCGTGCGGGATCAAATGGGCATTAGCCAGCGTGAGGTTAGGGATACGAGGGATATCATTCACATATCTGATGAATATGCGAAGTTTAATGAGAAGGGGAAGGTGGTTTGGGATACGCCCGAGGAGGGTGGGAACTTGACTGAGATACCTGTTTGGGAGAAGAGGGTAGATTACTAAACTTTGAGATCGTGGAAATTAGGAACCTTGCTTATGGAACTTGTTCTGGTGGTATGTCTAATCGACAATCGTGTAATATATGAGGTATAAATTCCAACACGGGAATTCAAGGGCGTGGGTACTGGGCGGAGTCATTGGGCTAACATGATACCAGTGTTTTCTTTCCTGTTACTTGAAATAGATAAACAGCAAACGAAAGCTTTTAATATGTTCTATCTTGTTATTTTTGAGCTGTCCATCCGTCTGTCATAATCGGCAATTAAGCATTCGATAGCCGCCTCTCGTGGCAGATTGCGGGGAATCCTGGCCTCCGGTGGGGCCGTGAAGTTGAATTTCGCCGAGTGGCTGTGTTGTAGACAAGCTTTCTTATACCAAGCATAGATGGAGTCTTATTGGAAGATAAGTCAGTAGTCATTTGAAGGATTCGGGGTGTAACGTGTCAAGCACTTTGCGGCTGAATATAGGTAAATTGAGAGGGTTGATATTAAGCGAATGGCGCCCCTTTGTTGCTTTTGAGGGGACCAATTAGATGAGTACCGATTATCATCTTGCCTTGAGTGAGCGCAGAGTTGTTGGAGATGTGAAGATGGTGGCTTTCACTGGTGGGTTTTGCTGGCGATCTTCGAAGAGTATATTTAGTTGAAGTAGTATTTTGAGAGGTCTTAAAGGGGAGGTGCGAGCCCCACATTCTGAAATTAGACATACTTACTTGAACTGATGGGAATTTGGGAATTTGATTCTATGTTTCTTCTTGCTGTTTGAAGTTTGGAATCTTGATCAATATGTATGTAACCTCGCTGTTGACGGTCGTGCTCGGCGTGAGCCACGTCCATGCTCTGCTTCGTTTCTCTTGCTCAGGTCTCGTCACCGAGCGTCTCGATCCGTGAGTAAAACTCTAGTCTCCCCTTAGAAAGCTTGGCTTATATTTGAACCCACAGTCTGGTAAATCCAGGCGTGACTGGAACACCGCATCTCCACCAAATCATCGGCGGCAACGCCTTCCAACCCTCCATGAACCCCGACAATGACATCTCCAGCCTCGCTACATGCACCACATGCACCTTCTCAGAGGATTTCTCGAACTACTGGACTGCGGTGCTGTATTTCAGGGCGAGGAATGGGACGTTCAAGCGTGTGCCACAGATTGGGAATCAGAACTTTGAGGCCGCGACTGGGGGGATGACCATCTACTATAGTCCGTATACTGCGAAGGGGGTTAAGACTACGGCTTTTAAGAAGGTGAGTCTTGGGTGTTGAGAAAATTAAGAAAGCGGGAATGGTAGAAGGAAATATGGAATAAGGGTCGAGCTGATGGGATCCAGGGCTTTAGGATGCTTGTCGGCGACCCAACTATCAGAACTGCGGAACCGGCACAGCAGTATCGACAACTCACCTACACCTGTCTCCAAACACCCGGCACACGAACTGGCGAAACGAAGAATATGCCTACAAAACCATGTCCAGCAGGGATCATGGCAAATGTTCGCTTCCCAACGTAGTAACCCCTTGCTCCCCACTTGCTATCCTCGTTGATGCAGAACAGATGTTGGGATGGTGTCAACCTCGATTCCCCCGACCACAAAAGCCACGTCGCATACCCAAGCTCAGGCACATTCGAAAACAATGGTCCATGTCCAGCCACCCATCCCGTCAGAATCCCACAGTTATTCTTCGAGGTTGTTTGGGACACGAAGAAGTTTAATGATAAGAGTCTTTGGCCAACGGATGGGAGTCAGCCGTTTGTGTGGAGTTATGGAGATATGTGAGCCTTCCATCCCTTAATCCCGGATTCTCGTAGTATCCTGCTTGTTATTTTCAACGAGGTGGTTTGCGACTGATGAGTAGGAATAGGACGGGCTATGGCAACCATGGTGATTATGTGTTTGGCTGGAAGGGAGATTCGCTGCAGAAGGCTATGGATAATAACTGTAATATTAATTGTCCAGCGCTGAAGACACAGACAATTGCGCAGGGGAATAAGTGTGCGTTGAAGAGTGTGGTTGGTGAGGAAATTGATGGGTGTGAGTATTGCCTTTTTTTGGGGTTTAGTGGGATTGTGAAAAGGATACTGACAATTATTAGGGTTGAATGAGTTGCCAGGAGGTATGCCTATTACGACGTAGGTTGATGGATGATTAGGCGCTATAGGAGGAGTGTTAGGTGAGATTTTCGGGACAAGTGTTGCTGGCAAAGGACTTCGAAAGTTCATGTACTGCCTCTTGCTACTTATACTTCCACGCCGAAATCTAAATCCATGGCCTGGTAGCACTTTTTCCTCACACAAATCACGCTTACAGTGACCTATTTATACCAGCATTAGCATACTGTGATGGTTTGTAAGAGTAAATTCTACTTTCCAAATATTTTAACTAACGACGAAATTATTCACACCTGTTATGCTCCTACATCGATAGATGCATAAATATCACCAATTACTTTCTCTCTACTTTTCTATTTTAACCCACAAATCAGTGAATTTTTTCGAGAACCAACACAAAAGCAACGCACAATCAGCATCCCAAAGATGCTTTCCTCGAAAGTGGTGAACATCATTCCTCTCCTCACAGTGGCTCACACGATTCTTCCCTGCAACTCAAGGGTTAAATGCATGCGGTCTAGCGACAAACACAGTATGAGCTACAACCGCAAGAACGAAGGCGCTGATATCGATTAAGGCGTACAATACCAATTGCGATGTCATCAGCACCCACCAATATAATGGCTGAGTTAATGAGCAAGCTCTCAACAGACGATCGCATGCCAAATTCAAGCCAGCAGGTTGGAAATATGAAATCAGAATTAAGGCTCCATCGGGTCGAAACTGAATACAGTCGCCTGCGGTCGTCTTTGGTGGAAAGAAGTTTAATCAAGGTTATTGTGAGACTTATGGTGATATGAATAATTCGCTATGTTTCACTCGGATCTCCTAGTTCCTCACTGATGAATTAAAGGATCACTATATTGGAGGAAGCAATCATTGACGGTGTGACTGACGGAGCGGTCAGTGTACTTGCACATATTCAGTGAGCTAGATTAGCAAATGTCATGGTTATCTTCCCTCTTTAGCCAATATTCCTGCAACATGAAATACGAAGTCTCTGTTCCAAAGCATCCGATATATTGCCGATAATTCCCATTCCTTAGCAATGTAGTCTCTTGGAGGTCGTAGATTCAAGGAAGCTAATTGTACGGCATATGGGGATGTGAGGAATAGGCTGTGTTTTATTGAGTTTGATGCTAGATGATTCAATGTTACTTTGAAGAAAGTCTTCAGCGGAAATCTAGGTGATTGAAGGAGCAGCGTACTGTACATATGAGAAACCAGATCAAGATATGGAGTATTTGTTTCCCTTGAGACAATAATCTCCCGACGTAGCTAAGGCAGTCTATAGACTTTCAAATCACATAATGGAATAAACTTTCAGAAACAATAATCAAACAGTATCTATTCTAGGAAACTTCTGGTAGATTAAATACTTCATCGCATTCTATTTCGTACTTAGATGGTCTCGTCTACGAAGACCCCACAAAATCAACTTCAAGCATTATTTAACTATTTTCGTAGGCTTACCCTTAAAGATGCATTCGAGCCCCATCGTGGCGGTGCAATACGTCTCATTGTACTGCCACCATCATTGAAATGACGCAAGGGGTTTACAACCCTAACCCTAACCCATTTGCTCTTCTTCAATATCGAGCCTAAGTCCTTTTGCTCAAAACCAACCACAGAACTATTACGACAGACATCGCAACCTCGCTATGATGTTTACTTTCTTCAGCCTCCCTAGCGAAGTCTGGAATCAGATATACGAAAACCTCCTTGACCTTCCGGAGCCCATTAAAATAGAAATGACGACCAACCTCTCAGGAGGGATTCGTGGTTTGACGGAGATAAACACTCTCAACAGGCATGAAATGCTGGGTGTCTGTCCAGCAATTCTGGTCGCCAATAAACAGATCTATCACGAAGCCAATTCAATACTTTACTCCATTAATCGCTTCAAAGTTTCCTCAGACTCATCGTACATGTTCGACCTTGACGCATTCAAACCTGCCACTTACGAACCTGCTTGCATGATAATCAGATCATTTCTCAGTCACATCGGAGATCAGAATTCAAGTTTCATCCGACGAATCTGTATCGACTTTCCCATCTTCTATGAAGATGACTGTACCCCTAACATCGTGCTTCAAGATGCCAGCATAGAGGCTTTGGAACTCATCCGCGAGAAGTGCACCAATCTTGTCATACTTGAGACATCGCTGGAGACAAGTTATGCAGCGGATATGTCTATCGGATTCCTTGGTAGTCCTCTCGCTGAAGCAGAAGTGCTGCTTCTGCTGGACACGCGCTTCAGGGAAATCTCATCACTGCAAGAGATCATAGTCAACGTATACGATAAACCCCCTCGTCTTAATTTGAGGGATAAGATACATGGCCACGGATGGACAATCAACAAATGGGACGCGAAACTAGATTGGTGGGATCATTATGATAGGAGGAACAACGACTAGTCACTACAGAATTCCACGCTATTTACGCCTCACCTCATCCCACTTCTGGGCTTCCTGTAGTGATTACTAATCAACTAATGCTCTTAGCTTGGTGGTCTACTATGGATTCCAGATGGACGAGGAAGATTGCGAATAGAGCAAACTTCTGGGGATTTTGTGGCTGTGCCTTTCAGTCTATCACGTATATTAGACAAATCATCCTGGATGCAGGCTGATGGATTTTAACAAGAGGCAATGGTCAAGACTTAATCTGCAAAGACATGACGGACAGGAATTTGATTGGAGTGATAAGCGACTCAGCCGAGATGAATTATGCTGAGTGGATGTTAAGTTTTTCAAGATTACTCGTTGTTGTACTCGGAGGACAAAAGCGGGAATACTAAAGGGGGTTTCAAGTGCCCTTGTGGTAACATCTTTGGAAATACTGGATGCCATCAAATCGACTGCTTTCCAGGACTCTGTCAATTGGGAGCAAACAATTAGTAAACGACAACCAAGAATGACTGAAGTAGTTCAACTACCTCAGTTCAAGGAATGTGGTGATAGGCCGAACCACACCTTCACTAACGTTGCCTCCATTTTCCTATCATATATGTATTAAATATAAAGGAAGATGTTGTACGGATATCCTTTCCACCTCAAATAAAACACAACTTGGAATTCAATTCCAATCTCAAGAACCCTGTCGACCAACACAACACACGAATTGCCTTCGCCTCCAGAACGGCCAGGAAATCACAAGCAGAGTCTGTAACCACTAACTCTACCTACTGGCCATGCTAAGCTCTTATAAATATACCAATTCGTCACATGCCAGAGGTCTAGGAATGCCATAATTATCATCTACCCTAGACCTTAGCGCAGGACCATTGCTTATTGAAAGAGGCCAAGGAGTTCTGTGACAGGCAATCAGAGGTAACAACGCTATTTGAACTCATTCTCTCCAATTTGAAGCATGCATTTAGAGCCCTGGAGCATTTTACTGCCGAAGAATGCCGGAAAGGATGGAGTCAGCTTAATTGTCGGTATGCAGGGCAGATTACGGTGTGGTGGAGATTGAAGAGTGTGATGAAATAAAGGAGGGAAGAAAGAAATAGGGTATTTCAGATATTTTCACTGAAATTACTGTATATATCATGTGACGGTTCTCTATCTCATACCAGTAGTAACAACTGTTACAATATTTATTACAGTCTTACAAGGCCACTGCAGGAATGAGGTCGAAAAAAGGTCGCGTTCCCGCAATTACCTAAGCACCCAGATCACTCGGCAACCAATCAGCACTAAAACTACCGGCCCATTTTTTCCTGGCAAACTGCACTCCATCGTCATCTCTTCCGTAGTCCCGACCTCCCGAATCTTTATCAACAATTCGACATCAAGTTCATGCAGTGATACTGACATTGCATCTCAATACCACCCAATGACCTGATCCTGGATTCACTTTCGTTTCCACATTTCCTTGTATCGCATGTCTCGAAGTCCCACGGCCACCTCAACTAGACCCACCTGAAGCCGATATCAAAACGCGCTGTTGAGCCGCAGTTGCGCATTTGAAGTCGCCGTCAATCCCCGCGCCACTTGACCGTACCCCCAGTGAGCCTCCTCCGACAGTTATGGCCAACCAGGGGAACATCTTACCTCCTCTTGTTACCGGTCCAGGCATTGTTCCTCTAGCCGCAGCCACCTCCACAACTGTGCCGACTGCCGTTATGAATCTCGCGATGGCTTCCAATCCTGGAACATCCGTTGTGGGACAACGCCCGGCCCGCCCACCTCCTCCGCCGTTAGATACTATGCGTGCTTATAGGGCGTGTCTCAATTGTCGGAATAGGAAGAGCAAGTGTGATTTGGATATAAATGGAGGTCGTCCGGTTAGTTTTACTTCCGTCTATTGAGAATTGGTTCGGGTGTTTTGCTAGAAAGTTAGTAAAAGTCAGGTGACACTTATCAACACCACGCCTGCATTGGGCTACTCATTATGAAGGGCTGTGGTTATACAAAGAAACCTCATAAGTACCTGGACTAAGTAGTCATACTTTTCCACTATATTTTTCCATTCGTCTATTCTATTCTCAATGTCTAGTCCTTGTTCATATATTAATTTCATTTTTAGCCATGTCGGAGATGTCAACGAGAAGGGAAAGATTGCGTTCTTGGTGAGAGCCATCGAGGTGGACGACGTGTTAGAAAGAAGCCCAAGCTGGAAGGTGATGCCAATGATGAAAATACTCGAACAAATCTAGGCTTTCAAGGTGCTACTTCTAGCAATCCTACCACTCCATCTGGTCTTGGATTCTCTCATTCAGCAGGACCTAGTCCATCTATGAACCCACTATCTGCTCCACAAACACCTCAACCACCAGCAACATTCCAAAATCCATACACAGGTAGAACGGAGCAGACATACGCGTGGCCACCACAGCCCGCTCCCACGACAACTACTGCAGCATCAGACTCTTCAAGGAATACGGGACAAACACATGTAGGCTCCTCTCCCTACCTCTCAACGTAGGCTAACAACCTATGAAGCTGACTAGTCCTCCCATCGACCCGGCCTTACGCACTCGACAAGACTCAACTATCAGTGTGCTTGGCAAGACTGGCGAAAGAGCTGTGCATGAAAACATTGCTTCGGCAGACTTGCAGAATCCTTCCGATGCGCTGGATATATTAGCACAAGTTGCAGACCGTGCCGATGACGGAGACTCTCCTCCAAGCGATCAGAATGGCCAAGCCAAACAGAAACAACCTCGAGCAATTGCTCGTCGTCAAGACCCAAGTCCTGTTAAGCCAGACGACTTTTTTCATTACAAGCCTGTTCAAGATGGTATGATTTCTCCAGAAATGGTTTATCACCTGTTCTCCAGGTAAGTCACCAGACGCTAGATTTTCAATTTATGTTTCTTAACCTATCTTAGCTATGAAGAGTTTTTTCATCCTTTCTTCCCTGTAATTCCGCGAGAGACCTTCGATCGCAATCGACTTCCCTGGATGTCACGGCACGAACCTCATTTATTCTCAGCAATTCTCACTGTAGCCTCGAAGGACAATGAACGTGTGCATCAAATATGCTACGATCATAATCAACAGCTCATTTCCATGATACTGGCAGGAGCTGATGCAAATGTCGAAGCTGTCGAAGCGCTCTTATTACTGTCGCAATGGGTTTCGCATCGCCCTCAAGCTTCGATTGCTGTTGGTCGGGGCGAGGAAGATCGAGTAGCTTGGATGTACATTGGCACAGCCTTGCGGTTAGGGTATTTTCTTGGAATTGATCGAACGTCATTCAAGAGCGACTCCCATGAAGACCCGGCAATTTTTAATCGCAAGAGGCTCGTCTGGTCAGCATGTTACATTTGTGACCGGCAGGTCTCGGTCAGAATTGGCAAGGGCTTCTGGGCAAGAGGTCCTGGACCTTTATCTGGGTTGAAATCTAGTGACTTCCCAACACTACAACCCACTTCTCCCAACACCGATGATTATTCGCTCATTTTCCAGGCCAACCTTGAGCTGACTCAGATCTTTTCAAATGTCCATGATATACTGTACTCTTCGAAAGGGCATGGCTGGAAGGAAATGCTCGAGGGACGATATGCTAAGTACCTGGATGATTTCCGTACTAGTATTAGGAATTGGAATGACGTTTGGAGTACCCTCATATGTAAGTGATACCCTCCAAAACGGCACTATAGACACATATTTACACGAATAGGTTCTCCACGACTGAAAGCAAGTTTATTACTAACTTATGATTATCTTCGACTATACGTCAATGCATTTGCATACCAAGCGACTATATCTCGAGCATTAACATACCAACGGGACAGTCAACACGCATCAAATCGTCCCGTTCCATTAATCAATGCTTCGGCTCCTGACGCAAGATTTATTTATGAAGCAATCGATGCTGGAAAGTCATTACTTTCTACATTCAACAATTTCGTCGATTCAGAAACTCTCCGATATATGCCTTCATGTTACTACCTATTTATCATTTACAGTGCAGTGTTTTTGTACAAGGCAAGGTCTACAACAACCATGACAGAAGAAGAACGATCTGGTGTACGGAACATGATCAACCAGACCATTGAGCGACTACAAAAGGCATCAGTAGGGGCCAATCATATGGGCTCACGATATGCACGTCTCCTCCAGATGTTGTGGAGTAAAGCACCCAAGCGAGCTCGCAACAAGCAACAAAAGAAGGCTAGTATCGATGGCCGTCTCAACAATGCAAATCAGAATGCTTCAAATACCAATCAATCGCAATTCGATCCTAATTCTCAATTTCCTGGACACTTGGCGATGAACAACAACATGGGTCTGAATGGTCAATTTCAACCTAGACCGAGTGGAACTTTCAGCTGGTTGGATTTAGGTGCGACTTGGAACTTTGCGACGCAGAATAATAGTGGCACAGGCAGTGAAGGCGACTCGGACAACAATATGATGTTGGAGAATGGGCTAAGTCCGTTTGATGTAGGAGACATTGGACTACTCACGGATTATTCGTTGTTGGAGGGGGACAATCCAAATCTTATCTTTTGAGCATGAAACGTTGATACCTGGCGCATTCTACATATTTTGCAGCGGAGTTCGGGGAGGCAACTGTATCAAAAGCAATTTGACGGCGCAAAATTAGAGCCGCATTTGTACGGTCGGGTGTTAGATGTCTCCGCATACTCCTCTCCGCATTATTGGTATGAGTGCATGACAGGACTAGGAAATAAAGATTAACGCAAATGGGTTTTATTTCAATTCGAATCCGCTATGGAGACCATTTGGCAGAGAGATTAATTTTCTGCTTGTGTGTTTTATTTTAATCGCTAACAATATCCTGGGACGAGTCAACTGGATAGCTTGTTACCGAAGTTCAGAAGAAGCTTATTTAGACGTCTTGTGCATTAACAGACCCCTCGACATCTCTCATCCGAACTAATTTATCACACCATACAACGCACGACAGCACATACAAAAAGTACTAGCAGATATAATTGTGAAAATTCTTTGTTTAAACGACGCTCGCTCATCTCATGCTGTCATTTTTTCGATCTTGTCGTTGCCCTTCTTTCTTGATTTTGTATCTCTACTTTTTTGACACGCGGCGGGCCGGCAAAGGCAATATCTTGATATGAACTTGATGACGCTTTGTTGCTGCGTAGAACTCATCTAGTTCTCGCCTTTTTGAACAGCACTCGTCTGATTTTAGACTGACAATGGCCCTAGAAGAAAAAGTTAACGCACCCTAAATACCTAAGACCTCATATTCATCTAGCAATCAACCAAATAAACGAGCACATCAAGCTTTCTCAGCCAAAAAACTGTCAAGTTTGAACTGCATTCGGACATGTCTTTGCTTTCTCAAGTTTCCCAGTCCTTGGGATTATTGCTTTTGTGCGTTTGTTAAAATGGGTGGGCGCACGGCCTCGAAGCCATGCCAGCTATCATTCCGAGTCTAGCTGTTAGAGGTTCCGGTCCTCTCTCAGATGAAACAATATCGTCCAACCACAGATACCCAGTGACAGACTCACGTCGTCTCCTATTCTTAACCTGATATTGGCTATGGTGGCTGTTCATTAACGGGACAATATAGGGACATGCCGACATGTGCAGTCCTCGACTACACCTCTCACCTGCCAACTTAGATGCCCAAAGCCTCATACACGTTGCCAGAATTCTATTCTTTAATTCACTCTCATTGATAGTAGAAGAGAATGATTTCCTACCCGAAACCTGCAAGGCAAAGATATCTTGCTTCCCTCGGAGACTCGTTCGAAACTCCCACATCAAGCCCGTTTCACACCCCAGTAACAACTCGTCCTACTTCTCCGACATTTATTTACGATGAAGGTACAGAGCACCAAATATTCAGACGACCACCGTACGTGGGACAAGCTGTTCACTCTGCTGCTTCCTCGAGAACATGTCTCATGGACGGCCAACTCAGCGGGATCTCAACTCCCGAATCAATACGTCCTCCTCTCGATCCTCACTCGGTTGGCTCTACTACAACACTCCTTGGAAGCTCAACTTCAACATTTATTCCAAAGAACCTGAATGAGACCGACTCTATATATAAAGAAAAGAAGGCCCCCTCATTACACTTCAACACCTTTGAGAAGAAACACGAGGACAAGGACTACACAATCGATATTGTGAATTTAAACGATGATGTCGAACTCTTAAAGCCCTGGAAGCGGCTTTTGTATCGCTTCTCTCCTCTCTTTACCCTCCTTGCTGTTGTTGCATACTTTTTCTATTATGGATATCGTATTCAATGTACTCTTATTGCTCAGAGAGCTTA
Organism: Hymenoscyphus repandus; assembly: GCA_001414415.1. Taxonomy (NCBI): domain Eukaryota; kingdom Fungi; phylum Ascomycota; class Leotiomycetes; order Helotiales; family Helotiaceae; genus Hymenoscyphus; species Hymenoscyphus repandus. The sequence goes on from LLCE01000047.1 coordinate 214,855, forward strand.
TAAGAAGATTTACGTGATGGCATGGTTATTCATTTCTGCCGAAGGATGCGTAGCGTGTAACTATCTTACCTAGAAATAATTTGGTGAAGCTAATGTTTCCAGGCCCTGCACTTCTTCATCAATTGTATCAAATGCTCTCTATTAGAGGCCGAGCTCGCCCTAAACTTCGCATTCGTGGCGAGGATGTGCCGACTGTAGACGTTTTCATCACCTGCTGTGGCGAAGATGTCGATGTAGTACTTGACACCACGCGAGCTGCTTGTGCCGTTGACTGGCCGCAAGATCGGTTGCGAGTAGTCGTCCTTGATGATGCTATGGATGGCGCACTGGAGAAAGCATGTGATGACTTGAGAGAGGAGAATCCGAATCTCTTCTACCATGCTCGAATCAAGATTCAGGGTGTTCCACATCACTTCAAAGCTGGTAATTTGGCAGGCGGTACTGATTTTACTACGAGGCTTGAGAATGGACCAGGAGAGTTTATTGCGCCTCTAGATGCTGATATGATACCTGAGCAAGATTGGCTTCGCGCTATTGTTCCACACTTAGTGAGGGCTGATAAGATGGCTTTGGTGTGCCCTCCACAGGTCAGTTGACATGTCTTCTCGTCGAGTAGTCTAAGTGCTGATATTCTTCAGCTCTTCTATAACGTCCCCGATAACGATCCTCTGGTTCAATCACTCGACACATTCGTTCACGTCATGGAACCCACCAAAGATGCCAACGGTGTAGCATGGTGCACAGGTTCTGGTTATATCATCCGGCGCTCAGCCCTCAACTCTATTGGTGGTTGGCCAGTAGGCTCCCTCGCCGAAGATACCTACACCTCCTCCCTCCTCCTCGGCTCAGGCTGGAGCACCGCCTTCTGTCACGAAGGCCTCCAATACGGTACCGTCCCCGATACATTCTCCGGTCATCTCAAACAACGCACGCGCTGGACCCTAGGTACCCTGCAAACAGCGCTCAAGCTTAAATTCTGCTTATTCGGCAAAATGGTCCAGGGGATGTCATTTTTCGCCCGCCTCTCGGCATTCGTCTTCGCTATCGATGCGTTCTTTAAGGTTTTCCTGCTCTTCGCACTTCTCACCATCCCTATCGTGCTTATTTCTGGCGGCCAACTCGTTGCATACACCAATAATTCCGAGCTTAGAAACCAGATCAGACTTTGCTTCGCAAGCTTAGTTTTGACAAGGATAAATGAATGGATTACCTACCTTCCCTCCGGCTACCGTCTCGCACAACGCGACACGGGTGCACAACTGTGGATGGCTCCCTTTCACGCCATGACTATTATCCGCTCATTCATTCTTCCCTACTGGATGGGTGGGAAGGCAATGGCGTTCTCTTCTTCGGGGTCGGTGAAATCCGAACTTAACGAACGATATCCGAAACTGCGCGCTCCCTTGTTCACACGCCTTAAATTCATGCTCTGGGATTGCGATGTCTTTCTGCATCTCCTCTATGTCATCTTTACTATCACAGCCGTCACTTACTCTTCCGTGCGCGGTATCATCGACTCTGACACTATTCATACGTTACTAATTTATCTGCTCACGCATGCTTTCTGGCCACCCATGCTCTGGCTCCTCTGTGTTACTGCCTGCTGTGAACCAATTAAATACGCTATTTGGCCGCCCAGTATGCCAGACAGGGAAGAGTTATTAGATAGGAACCCGAAAACAGGGATTGCAAGGCCAAAGGAACATTGGAAGAAGCAGAGGTATGGGAGGGGAACGTTTTGGCACGAAATGCAGTACACTGGGGTGACAGCTTTCACTAGTGTTGTATTCTTTGGGGCATTCTTCGTTTAAGGGGTTTTAAAACTGGGAGGCGTGGTAGGGTGATTATACCCAGATTTTTGGATTAGAATGTGTTTTGTCACTTGTTAAAGATTTCTAGTTTTACAATATGGCGGCCGCTATACCCTGGCTGTTAGATCGGAATGTAATTACCATATTGTAGTTTCATTATTTGGCTTCGCTGTCATAACTCCTGAGGTGGACTTGAACTTTATTGATTGAGATTTCTATTTCGGCATTCTTGAGATAGAGTATTGTTTGCTAGAAGGATTGGATGTTGCCATAAAAATAGCCGCATGACATGAAGGTAATCCTTCCAAATTTAGAATGGAGTCAGGAACTCTGAGGAGAGAGGATTGGTAGATTAAATTGGAAGGTGTGTTTACGACGAGCTGTTGGAAGCAGTTGAAGCGAACCAGTCAGGGGGTAATGTAGGCTAGATGTTTCGTTTTCCATATATCCAGCTACTCCTTGCTATGAATCCAAGAACCGTGCGCCATATTGTCTCTAATTGCATCGCGCTGGCCGACTTGAAATTCCATTTGATATAATTTCATATTTAATATGGTAGCCATCTCCGGCAGAAAAACAGCAATTCAACAAGTGAAAGCTGGCCCATATTCATCGAAACGAAAACCACCTCTTGGTACTAAATCACTGCACTGGGAGTCGAGCTCAAGAGATCGTGCACGTTGGTTTGCGACAGAGTCTCCACTTTGTCAAGGTAGTTCTAGAGGAGGTCACTATTCCTAGGCCAGTATGTTCAGGGATTAAATTGTCATTGCGGAGTGTACAAAGGGTTGTTGGTAATTAGACTGAATTCGAATTTCTTAAGTATATTAATTTGTTAAAAATGAGTATAATGTTTATATGAGTGCTCCAAATAAGCAGCTTCAGCCTGAGAAGGCCCGAGTAGTAAAAGTGCTAAATCAATACCTATCTCTCCTCTAGTCCCATTTTGTAACTGTGAGATTGAGCCACTCAGCATATATTACAGGCACCTTTAGTCAATATTATTTCGTGCAAGACGTTTACTTCTGGAAATTCAGACCTTTCTCCCTGTCAAATATGAGGATAATGTCCTGCAATTCTCGTGAATATATAATACGTTAGACGATGAGAGGTACTAAGCCAAGCGAGTCGAGAAGTGCCCTTGATCTAAGCGGTGAGACAGAATAGCATTGTATCTTTCTCAAGTAATTGCCATCCGAATCAAACAAACAACCCATAAAGAACAAATCATTTTCTTACCGCCGTTGGCTCCAAATACGGCATTCCTTTGTCATTCCTTTTTTACTCTGCATGAACTCACCTCGGTCACTTTTCAAGAACACACTCCATAGACAAAGTCCCAATGAAACAGAACAAGTTACCTACTGCTGTAGAAGTCGTTCCTTGATCTGCGCCGTTCTTCATCTCTCCCTCCACATCGCGTTGGTCGTCTCGAGTACCTGATCACAGATAATTTGTATTTCGTCCGTAGTCTTGCCCCAACATAACCCTATCAATCACACAATACAAGCTTCTAGCAAGAGCAAGATGACCCCTCCCCACCGTTCCTCCCTAACCAACATGGAAGACCTCTCAGTTTGCACCCTCCGTCCCCGTCCTATCCGTCTCTGTCCATTCTCCACCGACAGAAAGATCGTGCGAGCCTTGAGTCCGCGTCCTTCCCCAAGCCAAGGGCCATCTCCTGTGCCAAACCTAAAGCCAACCCCGCAAGACAAAGCAAGGCACGACATCACCACCCCACCATCAGCCGACCAATCACGTAGCGCCTTCGAACGCCAGCAAGGGCGGCCAAAGGTGTCGTATGCTGGACTACCTACCAAGACGGGAATGGTCTATACGCGTCAAGGATGAAGCTGTGTTGGGGGTGGTAATCGCCAGCGAGGTAATCAAGGGGGAGGTAGATGGTGGGAAGAGGACAGTGGTGAGTTATCTCCAACATCTCAAGCCGGTGTGCAGATTGGAGGACGAACCTCACATCCCCAACTCAATATCGAACATACTTCTGGTATAGAGTTGATAGCGGGTGGATAATGTTCTCGCGATATCCCGAAGTGCTAGGAGATCAGTCTCGGAAATTTCTTTCCCTGTGTCTGTCTGCAGCATCACAATTCATTCGCACATCTTCCATCACATCAAAAACAGTTCCGGCACTTGAAATCATGCTCCGTGCCAGGGCGCAAGTTTTTGACAAAGGACTTTTCTTTGGCTCGTTGATAAAGACTATTGAGCTCAAATATGAGGTTCTCCCATATTGTGTGGGTGGATACTACGACCAACAGTTATCTCAATTAGTCCTCGACACGCAAAAAGCTATGCCATAAGAACTGGCTCTGTAGGCGAGTATCTTCTCAGTGTCCTCATACATGAGATGGTACACACATTCATAGATGAATTCCGCTGCAGCTACCCTTCCTGCACCTCCTAATTCCACCGCTTTCTCAGCGGTATCGGAAAATCAGGACATGGTCCAACCTTGGCGGACAGCCTCAAAGTCGTAAGTGACGAGGTACAAGATCCAGTTTCGTGGCCACTGGACACGGGACATGAGGAGTATTGAAGACATTCACATTATGAGAGGCGATGGGGCAGGAAGAGAAAGAAGAGTAGAAAGGGTAAGAAGAGACGTGAGCATCGTCGACGACGTGGACAAAAGAAGAGTGAGCCGGGGAGTGTTTGCGGGGATATGTGCTCTGTTATGTAGGTTGCGTGCTTTTTGATGACACTTGCCGATTGTACTAAATGAAGTAACCCTTAATGCAATTACAAGAGACCAAGTATAAATCTAGAAATTAAGATGATTCAACGCTGTGAAATCTTGCCTAATTGCTGTATAATCTTTCCATAAAATGACTGATGTAAGAGAAACAAAACAAAACTCGCAGAACAATATAATCTCAATGATCAAACCCAGGATCTTGGGACCTATATTATGCAAAGTAGATCTTAGAAACCTCAACATGAAAGAAGTAGTAAAATGAAACAACACAGCGAAAGTAAAGAAAGCACTAGAAAGGCAACAGATTTTCCACCGCCCCAGAATAACTTTTGCACATCTTGTTGCCCAAGCATGCCTCTTACTAGCATCGTGGCGCAACTCTAAGCAGTACGTCAGAGAATTCCCCGATCATATCTCCTAACTAAATTGGCGAGTTGCTACACGCGTCGAACAAATAAGTCACTGCGCAATCATAAGAACGCCTATCTCTAAGAGACTAACCAGGTCCTTCCAAAAATCTGAGGTCGCACACAAAGAACAAATCCAAACGAAGCCACAATCACGAAGTCAAAGCGCAGAGAAGACGCGTGGTTCACTGAACCGAGAATCCCCCTCGAGCAGCTTCATCATACCTTCGAACGAATCTAGACCTTCCCAGGAAAGGCTGACGCACCGTCGATCTCGTTTCATCTTAAGACAAACATCGGAATCACCGTCCTCACACAAACTCAAGTGACAAGTATGACGGAGAAGCAAGATATCAACTACAATAGTAGGATCGGGCCACTTTCTTCATCAAATGGAAGAGGCTGTGTTAACAATAGGAGATAAGATCCTTACAGGATGTCCTTGACGATACCACGAGTGAGGCTCCCTGAGTAGGCACTTGCCGAAACGAAGGAGTCTGCAACGTTAAAACAAAGGATTGGATAGTATCGTCCGAGCGAACCAATGACAGGTCGGGAAATGCAATAATCGAGATCGTGAAGTGTGAAAGAAAGCACGAGGAGAAATGCACAGAACAGGAAAGATGGAATGTCAAATCATAGAACATGTATCGTGATATTTGTACAAACGTGATCGATCATGTAATGTAACTGTAGAATGCGCTCAAGGTATCACCTCCCCAAATCCACCACATCGCGCCCATTTAGACACTCTTTTCCTCTACCAAAAAAAAAGCGCCAATTAATCTTTCCAAACCCCTTTGTACAAAGTGACAAATGAAAAACATGTCGAATCGAATTATAAATTATGGAGCATAGTATGTATCAGGCGGTCTCGAACTCCGACCTATTGTCGTAAATGTGGGCGCTATTGAGGTTGGTGATCCGAATGTTTCTCGTTTGGATCTAGTGTTGGACCTCGTAAACGTGGTGGAGTCCGAGAACGTTGATGGATTAGGAGAGGTGGTCGCGTTCGTATGATGACGATGCTGTGAAGGAGGCGATCGCGACGGATTATAAGCTGGGTGTTCGCCTTCGAGTAGTTGGCGCATTCCCAAACCGTCGACTTTCATATCATCATGGGTCTGTGTCATTCGATAATGGCTACCGTACAATTCCACGGGCTCGGGTGTTGTAGGTAATTGATAGTGCGAGTGCATACTGTGAGGCTTTTGACGATGAGGATGCGAATAGTGACTCTGAGGACTGAGATGCTCTGTAGGCACAGGAGGAACTCGAGGAAGCGCTTTCGTTGTCGATGTCGACAAGGATCGCGGTGGCGGCGAGTGAAGTGGGACAGCTTTGTTGTTTCTTCGACGCCGAAAACAAAAGCATGCACCAAGAATGATCGAGCTCAATACAACCGCGCCACCCACTGAAATACCTGCGATTGCGCCTCCAGCCAGTTTAACAGGTTTACCCCCAGCCGTGCTATTGCCAGTCGGTCCAGGGATTAGTCTCGTTGGAGTCCGTGCAGGTATTTCAGCCTTCTGCTTGAAGTACACCTCAAGTTCGGTATTTTGAAATCCAGCAGCAGGTTTGACAAGTGATGCTCCGCCAACGGACCTAACAATGTTAGAGAGATTTTGAAAAAGGTTCTAGCGGTATAACTTACGAGCCTCCTATGACCTTTGAGATGTCTGGTGGTACAGAGTAAGTGGTAATATTTGGGTTGTATGTCGCCCACTGGTTGCCACTTTTCCTTCCAATGTCTGAGTTGTGAACACCAAATTGCAGTGGACTATCGCAAGTGTTGGTGACTGGGAATGTCCCTCCAATCACGAGCATTTGGCCACTGTTGACGATGTTACAGCTTAGTGAATGATGGGGCGAACCAGGTGTCCCTTTATAGTAAGAGATCCACTTGAAGGAAGGTAAGGAAAGAATCCAAAGATCATCATATCCTGTCACATTAGTATCGAAGCCCATTCCACCGTACAAATAGCTGCGATAAATTAGTCTTAGGAATATAAAAAGAGCGGGAAAACATACATATTGTAAGAAGAGCGGTCCTGAGACCATGCTGCATCGGCGCAAAATCTTCTTCGGTTTTGAGGAATTTCATCACCCGTGGCCGTCTGCGTATACCATTTTGAACTGCGAATGTCATAAAGTCGAATCGAGTTCATTGGCGAAGCGGTGATGCTTCCATTTGGTTGAACATCCACTCCACCGAAATTGACCAACATTCCATCTAAACTTGACGGGATATAGACCGTCACCCCCTCCGCTCTGCCAGTCGTGTCGGGCCCGGTCACGTTGGTCCATTTGTTGGTCGCCATGTTGTATTGCAGGAGGCTGTTAGTCGCGTACGGTGGGCCTTGCCAACCTGCCACTGATGCGTTGCTCAACCATCCTCCATAGACGAATCCCTTTCCCAGTGTTGATACTCCAACACCAGCTCCCCATGATACGCTTTGAATACCGTCGCTTGGAGGTCCTACATCGTTCCATTGGTTGTTCAAGATATCATAGCTGTAAATGTCTTGCGGTGTGTTTGGAGCTTGGTTGTAGTACTCCCCTCCGTATAAGTAGAATTTCTTGTTTACGGAATCTGCCCATAGTTGACCACCACTGACACTTGGTATCGTTGCATTTTTAGACAGGTTCGCAAAGAGCTCGGGCATCTCAATTTGCGCAGGACTCGATGTCAGATCATGATATGACAGGAAAGTGTCTGAGGCAAGCAGATTAGTGTACGCTCACAAGTATGAAGTCGTGCAGTGATTGTGAGGTTCAGCTGTCGAGATTATTGACTTACTCGAAAGATTCTGCGTTACAGTCCCGTAATTGACCATCCCTCCATCAATAAACAACTGCTGATCAACGACACATGTCTGATGTGCATATCGCCGACAGAAGTCCGCCTTTGGATCTTTCTGTTGTATTGAAGCCTGAGCGAGCAGGACCAACAGACCCAAGTATTTTGACACCATTATGACCGCGTCCAATTCGACCAGCTCTATCCAGATTCGATCACTTCGCCTTCACTAGCTGTTATACAAGAGGCCAGGACCTTTCCAGCTGGATTTTCTCAACCATGCAAGGACAATTGTTGACTTGCAATTCGAATACGTATATATCGGGTAACTTTGATAGCGAATGTTTATGCAGAAGCAAGAATAAGAGAGAACATGAGAAACCTGAACGAGTGTAGGGAGTGTAGGGAGGAAGTCATGAGAGTCAGAGAGAACGATGGGGGATATGGGGGGATTCCTTCGAAGACGTGGACGCAAGGATGGGTGGAAGGATGGTCTGGCGAACATATATCTCCCGGCAGGCCTGGTAGGAACTTCTCGACAATTTCCCAGCACCGCGGCCGGCAGCAAGGTGGCCAAGCATACTCTGGCGAGCCTCTCACAATCGATCGTGGCGAGCATGCTGGCTGGCGTTGGTGTTCGTGTTGGAAGTCAACGGTATCGTCGAGGTGACAGGGGGGAGGGGTGGTTGTCTGGGCGCAGTCGCAGGATTACTGCAGGTGAATTATCCTCATCCTTCAATCCCAGGCACACAAGTATCGAGTACTTCAAGAATGGTGTGAAACAGCTGCAGAAGAAAAGTAGCAGTACCTCTCCAGCAGACCGTGGTAGCGTTTATTTCGTCCGATGTGCTCGAGCAGGCCACCCCTCATCTCCACGCGCAGAGGTGTGTGTGCCTCCCCTCCCCCTCGCGAACAGGGGATGCGATGACGAGGGTAGCGAACCAATCAACTTGCGAACTTTCTCGGTTGTGAAGGTTAATGGCCCCCATTCTCCGTCCCCTCTACTCTAAAGTTCCAGACCTCATGCCAGGAACGAAACCCATCGCGGGAGGGCGTGTTTCAGAGGCTTGTCGCAGGATTTTGGGTGTGGTCGGTTCATCTGAAGTGGTTTCTGGTAGGATGAGGAATCGCCTGAATAAGGAAATGGTTCATTTCGACGACTAGATGCTCCTGTCAGACCCGCATGGAGAACGGCGACGACTCGTAGAGGCACAAGAGGGGTATGGCGTAATCTGATAGGCGCATACGTACAAAAAATATCAAAAAGATTGTCTCAATAGTGCGTATCGGCGCATTGCGAGGCAGAGATGTCGCGCCTCAACAAGTGGTGATCTTTTGACTCTCCTCCCGTATGGTCTTGACTCATACGCCAACAACGCCAACTATTCCAACAAATGGTGGGGGCACGGCTTCAGGCAAATCAGCATATGGCGTCAACAGTGTCAAATACGATCTGCCCTAAAGGCATATCGAGTTGTCGAATACGTGCGCGAGGTCGTGAGAGGCCGAATCGGTACCCTGATAAGCATCGCGTCGCTGTCTTTGTCATTCATTGGGGCGGTGAGACGCGAGACCTGACTGGATGACAAGAAGGCCTCCGGTAGAAGGTGGTGTTTGAAGGATTCTTTCGCTTGAAGTGTTGTCTCTAGTGTTGGAGGTTGTTGTGAAGGTGTTGATAGGTTGAGTTGAGCCAGGCGACAAGGCGGAAGGTTGGAACAAGAAGGCTGCGGAGGAAGGGGAAGTGCAACGCTGGTCTTAGCGCATATGACGAAAATAGCACCCACCAATGAGACAGCGTGAATTAAACAAGCCTCGGCATGAGCATCGGACCCACTTGATATCTTTTAGCGTTAATCTGTCAATCACTGCATTTCAGAAAATCCGGAGTTTCTTGCTCTCGTGATGCCACGATATTATCTTCGTAACTTACATACTTGTTCGCGGTCAACTTACTGCGGCTCCACCAACATCGCAACAACGCAACAACAACATCACAACAACATCATAGCACAACACCACCATCTTACTACGATACAACAATTGTTCCTCCCCCTCCAGGCTCACTAATCAGGGCACTAATCAGGGACATGGTTACGAAAGACTGTTAATGTCTCGGACAGGCGAATGGCTTCACTAATTCAGCTCCGTCCTCCATATAGCCCTCACTGCTTCTGGTCTCACGACTGGCCGCCCAGCTTTGGGTAACGACTCAAGTGATGACCTCATTGGAGAAGCTCACGCCCATTGAAAACAACCGCCGCCATCAACTATTCCGCGCGACAAACGTCTCGAGTGTGTCGAATCGACTGGATCAGCTTAACCAACCAACGCCACCAACGAGAAATACCAATTAACCTTACAAATAACGTTCGATCGCCCTTCGATGCACCACCTTTACCTTGCACTACCTGCAGTTGCCTTGGAAACACGTCTCACAACATTTTAACCTTGAATTGTCGCATGTGTCAGCTTTTTCTTGTCGGGTCGCGCAACCTCATCTCTGAATCAGGGGGAAGAGGAATGCTGGCCTGTATCTTAACTAAGACTGGAAGATCATGTACTCCGTACTACATAACTACAGACGACAACCTCCTCCTCCAAGCCTGACTATCCATCTTGTCTCTCCCGTCTCTTGTCTGGTAGTTCAGATCTCACATGAGACCCTCTTGCTAAGTATGGACCACGGAGTATGTACAGTAAGTTCACTTCTAGTCCTGCAAATTCATGTCTCGTTTCACATGCGTCCTCTCAAGCTTCAGTCTTCTAGTGGCGTGGTTTCTGGTTATTTTCGTCCTTCCTATTCAGATCTCGAGCGTTATTTTGCACACAACAGAGATTAATTGTCAATACCTTCAATTTCTTTCTAATGTTTGTGCGATCGCACGTGGGAATTTGAAGTTTCTGCCGCCACCATGTTGACGGAAGATGAAAGGCTACAATGCCTTCGCACCTCCATCATCGATATCACGGAGATGACCCAGCAGAATCTCAGGGGCCAAGAAGTCAAGAAGGCAAGTGCCTCGATTAATACGACTCTATTGTCCTCATAACCCCCCCTTCCTCGACTCAGGCCTAATGAAAAGGCTGTCCACGGAGCGTCGGGCGACATCTTGTATTCATAAAGAGATTGCGAAGGATCCATGTCGTAAGATTGCTTGCATAAGCGCTAGCCCCCTTCTTCCACAGCTGCCACAACCATCACCGGATCCCACCCAAGTGGTCGAGAACTGCTATTTTCTTCGACGGGTCATCGGACCTAAAAGTTCATTTCAACGTGACTTGCTGTTGAGGTGCAGCCTACGGCAAAATTTTCCGGTTGTTTGCTGGCAAAGCAGCTTTGCGGCGCGGTGGGAAGGGAGTACTTGTAATTCCTACCCACACTCTGTCGTTCCAGCTGAGAATTGTATGACAAGACGCAGGAGGTCGGCTCCAGATCACGCATGTTAGGAAGCTTCAAGTCCTATTGCGCTGATATGCTTAAAGTATATTTCTGCAAGATTTTGGCTCTACCTATCTCGTTTATCAAGTTTTGTGATTGAGATTCGTAGTTGTATATAGACATGCTCGTAAAAACAATGCAAATTCATGATAGTACTCGACGAATCACTACCAGTGCTGCGCATTAAAGCCATCATGTCTTGATGGAGACACAACTGTATCAGAACAGGCTACTTCTTAGCAAGACTCTCCTTCTCTTCTCGTACCTTCCTCTCGAGATGCTGAATATTCACGATAATTTGCTCCCCCTCTCCGTTCCTCAAGTGACGAACGGAAGGATCAACAACCAATTACGCCGCTGCGATGGTGGTCCCTCCCCTCCCTCCCCTCCTTTTAAAACTCTTTTCACTTCATTTTGTTAAAATTGTTACCGGAGTTCGTAACGTCAACAACGTGCGCTTTCAACCGGTGCCAAAACTACATTTGGCTTTCTTCTATAGGAACAATGAAGCTGGGGAGATCAGACAGCCTGGAGCATGGATATTGCAACAGTACGGGTATAATAACCGCGGACCACACCGATAGAATCCATTGGTGGCCAAGAACTAGATCTGGAAATGAAGATCGCAGCTCTGGTGGCGACTTCTATTGTCCCAGGTAACGCCACAACAAGGTGCCTGGGAGTGCTTGGGGATGCTCTTTACCGAAATATAGAACACGACGACCAGCAGCACCAAAATGACAGGAGAGATTGCCTAGAACAGGAATCACATGTCACTTCTATGTTTCGAGATTAGAAAGATTGTCAAATCCCTCACGGGTAAATCTTAAGGACAAGGTTATGGGTGTTACTCGACGCATGATGGGCTCTTGGGGGATACCTCCTAGGTTGAAAACTTGATGAAAGAGGAAAGAACTTAGATCTAGTCTCGTTCTGCCTTGATTCTATGCCCAGCGCGATGAAAATTCAGGGTATTTGTGTGTAGCTGCGAAGATTACGCGATGCAAGGATGAGAAACATTCGTAGCCTTGCTAAGTCAACGGACACTCCGAGATGGTCGAGCGAGGAGGCTTTCTTCCAGAGTGTGACCGTGATGGTTGGATCCTTAGCAATTGCCTAAACCACTAGGACTTCTAACTCAGGGTTGGAGGATTTGAAGGAAACCAAAGATTTCCGTAATATCATGATACATTGTCAGTTTCAAGCACTCTTCGTATAATATAAGAAAAATTAAGCGTTTACTGACAAAAGAAAAAAAACTCTTAGAAGAAGTATCTATCAATATACGAGAGATTATTTGCTAAGAAGGAGAAAACAAAATGTTTACACCTATATGATTGTATTTTCTCACAGATACTTCCATATACTCATCACCCTGACCAAGGATAAATTAAGAACTGATAATAGACTTCACAGTTCTTGAATAATGTAAAAGATAGAATAAAGAGCGTGGTCATTTCCTGGTATAACAGCTATTGTAAAATAAAATAAAAGACAAATAGAAGTTTGGTGTAAGCAAATCAGAGGTCAACTGGAAGCAATTCACAGTCATTACGTGTATTAAGGTTAATAGTGAGGAGTGTGAATAGTCATACATAAAGTTAAGCACTCTGATATGAATCTACTCAAAGCTATGGCTATTTGAGTAAACTTTAAAATGACATAGTAACAGATTAAAGCAATTTCTCCAAAATTGTGAACACAACCATATGTGCAAAGTGTGTTCATAGGGTGTTGTTTGGTCATTATGTGACATCGGAAATCTTCCATACTAAAGATCACAAGAAGGGGCTTTTCTTTGGCGAAACTTTGGATTATGAGCAGAAAAGTACAACACTATTTGTACGCTATTGGAAGCGTGGAGAACAACGCGATGATCATGGGATAACAATATAATGATATTGCGATCACAAGGGAGTGTAGGTCCTGATGAACAACGAGTTTAGCAAGACGAGAAATTGACCAGAGAATTTAGACAAACATTAAATATTTGCAGAAAGAATGAGCGTGAAGCCATGTCAGCTTTTGTAACAAACAATCCGAGTGCTATTCTCACACTGGGACCTATTATTGCTTAATAAACATGGTGTAGGTGGGTGTAGTGCAGAAGATTTTGGTGTGAGGCACGTACTATTTTCATAGACAGAACCACAAGAGTAGGAGAAAGAGTCGTGAATTGCTTATTCTACCATCCTAGACTGCCAGAGCTTCTCTACATATCATATCTCTCTGTTACCCCAGCCATACGGAGTTTCCATCGGTTACCCCACCGGAGCTTCCGAGTAGTATATCAATGGCTTTTCTTCACGGATATCACCGTACCTATTGACAATATCGACTGCTACCACGTCGCCCTAGCCAGTATGGGGAAAACGTCTGAACAGTGACCTTCCCTTCGGAGGGGACAAAGATGTTACACTAATCTGCTTCAAGCTTTTTAGACCAATACTATAGGTGAGTCCAGATAAATGCCCAGCACTAGAATTACTCTGCACGGATCAGTGGTTGAATGATGACCAGGTAGATTCTGGAACAATATTAAAAAGTATGACTTATCTGTCAAGGGCTTCATGACTGAGGATGAAATGAAAGGCGCGATGCTACATCAGGATCTCTTCGCTGGTACCGGAATCTCTTTCATAAATGACACCTGAAATTGAATTCATTATTGCCTTCGCTGTCTTCACTGTTATTTGACTGTAAATTTTCTGACAAGACGGACGTAGGTGTGTGGACCGAGAGAATTGGAACACAATGCGGAATTTGCTCATTGTGGGGTTCACCCCAGCTCGAAACACAAATAGCAAAGATCATGCTCTTCGGAATACGTTTGAAGGCTCCGTAGTCCTATGATATTATACCTGTCAACCTGAGCAAGTGCCCCTTGCGTGAGACAACTAGGCCTGTAGATCGATCAACATAAAATCTTGGAGCAACAGAGGAACCCAACTCTTTGGAAGGAACAAAAATGATATATCAGTCCCTGATTTATATAGTAAGGAGCAGTAGTGAAACGCCTGGCACAAAAGAGGATATGTATGGTTGTAATGTCCAATACGACGGAGGCAGAAAATAGGGCTTTTAATGGAGTGAAAGATTTAGAAAAATCAAAGTCTTGAGGGTTGAAATTAGTGTAGTACGTACAGACTTGGAAGAATGGGAAACTTGAGTACATGGAAGATGTCGAGTAAGGACGTTGATCGGATCATATAACTAGCGATATCAATAAAAAACTTGAAATATGCTGAAAATGTAGTGAGTCAGAAACACCCTGGATTTTTCTTGAACTCGTCCAGTATTGGTCTACAACTAGATTCGAGTGTGCGCACGATGCCATGCATTTGCGGGGGAAGTGAAGGCTCTCGTACTCCGGCGCAGCTACCTGGTAGCCTTACACTACTCAGATACAGTACGGTGATAATGCTCGGCATCCGCGAATGGCGATAAACTTTCCTAGCATTGCTCTGCTACTCTGAACGAAGTATCCGCACAACGTGCACAATCCTAACTCCGCCGAACTTATGGGTTTGGTAAAAATTGGTCTTGAGCACTTGCTAGGTTCCAGCTCGTTCAAGGGTATGGCGCTCTCTAAGTGGACCTAACATGTAATTGTTGAGCAGAATATAGAGTCAGGAAAAAGTCTATGGATATATAGAGTCCATAGCCCCTAGGACCCTGGGTGAGAAAGGCGTATAAAACACCTCCTCTCTTGAACTCTCTACGCAGTTGTGAGAGCCAGGGAATATTATCGCCCCCTATTGCGACCCCAAAGAGAATATGGCAGGCATGCCTTTCTGATTTACCGACGGGCTGAAGAGATCTGGAAGCAAGCACCTATGCTGCCAGTAGATTTCACTACATACCAAGTTTTCTTGTCCTTCACCAAGGCGCATGTAGTACCCATCCGTGGCGTTAAGCATACACTCATGCTGGTTAAGTCGATGTTTTGTTTTGACGAAGAAGAGATTCTCGTCATGCTGATCAGACTCCTCTGCAATATCCGGGATAATTGAGATGTAAGGTAAGCATTTTCCATGAGATAGAGGTGGCTGGCGAAGAAATTTTCTGTAGGTCCCAGTAATAGGGAGAAGGAGTGGTAACAATGATTCCTCGAGTTCACCAAGAGATGTGTGAGTAACGATGCCAAATTCTCCAGCAAGCTTCCTCAGTCGCGAGAAAAAGTGCTGTAGGGCTGAATATAAACCTTCAGATGAAATTTCCAATGCTCCCCAAAGCAGAAGCTGCAGATGCCAAGCTAAACTAGAACATCTTTAATTCTAGAATAGATCTTGTTCATCAGTGCGACTTGATGGCTTCGTTTCTCGATATATTACTGGTCTCTAAATAGAGTCGGCCTAGAGAAATCTAGCGCTATCGTCGCCTCGTAATTGTCGTAGATCAAGCAAGAGTTTGTGTCATATGTTTATCTTTTTGCCGTTGACTCGAATTGGCCTAACATCATCCTCGGTCCCCCAGGTGTAGGACATAGCATCTTAGTATGGATGTTGGGGGAATCCGGCATGTACGAGTTTGTAGGCTAGTTCAATGGACCTTCAACCCTTTTGTAGGATCAGAAGTCCAACATCCGTCTGATTCAGATAATACAATAACAATGGTGGAATTGAAGCTGAATTTCCCTGAATTGTCGTTGCAAACCAGATCCCGTGCCTTGAAACCACGGCCCCCTCCCGTAACCGACAGAGGAAGTGGCCCAGAAATTTCATAAGATTAAACGGCGAAGGGACGTAAATTATAGACAACAACTACAAATTTCTGAACACATACTAGACGAGCCTTTATTTTTGAGTAATGAAGTCGTGATTGTTATTTGAACCTTAGCGAATAGAATAAAAGAGAAAAGGCGATTACATAGCGTGAATTAAATCCAAATTAGGTTACTCTATAGATATTTTAAAAGTCCATAACATTAATCAGAATTAGCAAAATATTGGACAAAGTATCTGACAATAGTCCAAAATAGCCGTCTCAACCCTAAGACTCTTTCTATGAGAACGTCCATATCTCTACACTCTATACGCATCTTGGCGCTCTATTTTCCGATCTCTTCGCTTCTCTTCGAACTCTGAATGACCGCCTTACTAAACGCATATCGTACTCTATCCTCCTCCAAGGACAACAAACCAGCAATCGTTGTCCCTTTTGGACTTGAGTATTTCTCTCTTAATACTGCAGGATGCTCTCCACTCTCCAGCAACTTTGTCAAGCTCACTAGACTTTGAGTGAGCATCTTTCTTGCATCGGCTCGCTTCAGACCCTGGCTAACGGCACCATCGAGAATTCCATCAAGAGCAACTGACAAGAAAGCACTCGAAGGTCCAGCGATGATTCCGCCGATGTCGAAGAGTTCTGGAGCCACCGGTGCAGTTTTACCGACCTGGAGGAACATCCAGGATGTGATATCTTCCATGTATTGAGGGATTGGTTCAGAAGGAGTCTCAATGACCGACATCGAAGCTCCATGTTCAGCTGCTATATTGAGCATGACGCGCTTGATGTATATCCTCTTTTCATCGTTTCTTTTCGGACTTGAATGATAGATGAAGCTGTTTAACTTCACCACAGGCGAGCCTACCAGCACGCTCACTACTAGCTTTCCAGTCAATGCTTTTCGCACACCTGGAGCACTGAGAACCGTTGACGCCATGTACGGCTTACATGCCAGCATTACAATATCTGCTTCCTCCATGCCGGTGAGGTTATCCTTTTCTAGGACCTCTAGCCAAGGTGTATAGTTAGCGAAGCGGGCACGTAGTGCTTGCGCGGACACAGAACTGTTGACAGTGGCAATGAAGCGAGATATGGTTGGTTCTTGACCAAGAGCGTCTGTCTGTATACAAGACTCCATCACTCCTGCGAGGATGGCCGAGCCCATGGTTCCTGGTTGGCTACGTTAGCTTCAGAGTTTGAGGAGCCTTTGTAGGCCAATGAATTTTTGACAACACTTACCACATCCTATAATAGCCAAAGTAAGCCCAGTGGTTTTAGGCGTCGGTCTATTCATCGTTGTCATCTCAAATGTCTGTGAGTTTCAGTATTTGGCAGGTTTCGACGAGTCGGGATATAGATACTTTCTCAAAACAAGAGCATAAATTTGGATTGATTCAGTTGGAAAGACAGGGTAGAGATCTTGATGATTTATGACAAAGGCAATGTAGGTCAATCTTTGAAATAAGATTTTGCAATGCCTGAAACCTCAAAAGATTTTGGTCCAGCGATAACAGAAAATTGCCATAGATAAGACGCAAGCGAAAAAGGGCGCAAAAGTGGGTGAAAGCGGATTGCACACCTGTACGGCGAGCCAGAACGCCCCTAATAGGCGAGTCTAGCCCTATGACAACTCAATTTTAACATCTTCTTCTTCAACAACAACAACAATATTATTAACATGTCACAGGGCCAAAGAGCTTCATTCTAAGGAATAATAATTAAGATTTATGTGACCGCCCACGATAAAGGAATGAATTTTACATCCAACAAGCAAACCAGAACAAGACCAAATGCCAGCTCTTCAGGGGCCGCCGTCACCGTTTCATATCCTCGCTTAAACGTGGCTTTGCATGATAAAGCCACAAACATAACTCACTCTCACTGGCCATCACTCACCACTGGCTCCACGTCGTCGTTTCCGTTCATCTCATCCCAAAAAGCAAGAAACCTTCTGCACAAACCAAGCTGGAAAGGGGAAAAGCTCGAGCCTTTCTACGTCCTTTGTTGGTGACGGAGACTTGGGATGTGGCTTGCATTGCCGGCATGGCACGTCGATCAGACCGGATCTTCAGGGCCCTTGCAGCCCCTCTGTCTTTTTTGGGCAATTTGATGTATTAAGGATATTTGGGATAAGGGAGAGTAGCACATAATCACCCAATAGGGAGCTCACCGTGTGGAGCTTGGTGGTGCTGAGCGTACCGGGCGAGCTTCTTGGATACCCTGCTGACAGTCCCGCACTATCTTCACATGAGATGACTTGTTATGCGCTGGATGTTGCTTTTGTCTTTGAGGTGCTGACTTTGCGCTGGTATCTTGTACCCCTGGGCGGCTCCCAAGACTTAGACCAGCTTCGAAGATAATGCGAAACAACACTTTCAGGCTCAGGTAGCCAATGGATGCTTTGTCTGGACCTTTGATGTGGTCCACAGTGTTGGTATGCATCTGAGGAAATTTTCCAAATACCATGGCATAGAATTGTTTAGTGCCCTTCAGATTTCCTGGGTATCTTGGAGGGAAGTACATAAACATGAGGGTAGTTCCCTCCCTTTGCAAACGGATCAAGTACTTTGTTACTCATTACATTCCTTTTTTGATATTGTTTGTTTTCACGTTCGTGATTATACATAATGTTTTCCTTCAAAGCAGCTCAGATCCTTGCGATCCTCTCTACCAGTTTAAATTTTTCCTCAGCATTACCAGCACCATTACCAGCACCTACAAGTCCAGTTCCACAACACTTTCAGATTGGACACAGACTCACTAGTCGAGCTACGAAACAAGACTATATCGCCTACTCAGCGGCCGGCTTCAACCAGATGCAAACCTGGTACTCAGCATCTACAGGAATCTGGGGCGATGTTTCTCACTGGTGGAATTCCGCGAATGTAATCACAACTATGGCAAACTTCCAAGAATATTTCCCTACCCATATTGCGCCAACTACGAATAGTGTCTTCTCCACAACTCTGACTCAAGCTCCTATTTCAAGTGGCTATACTGGCTTTCTCAATGAGTTCTATGATGATGAGCTTTGGTGGGTCCTGGCATGGATCAAGGTCTATGATGTGACCAAGGAGCAGAAGTATCTCGATATGGCAGCGCAAATATTTGAGGATCCAAAAAGTGTTTGGGGACAAGCAACTTGCGGTGGTCTCTGGTAAGTTCCTCTTTCCCAACATCTTTGAATCAGAATTAATGAGTTACTTTCAGGTGGGATAAAGCACATACCCAAAATGGTGCAGTAGAGAATGAACTGTATCTCACCGCTGCTGCCAAACTCGCCAACCGCCTCCCTAGCACTCCTTCAGCAGGATATTATTACAATGAGGCCATCAAAGCCTACAACTGGTTCATCGCCTCAGGCCTTATAAACGGCAACAACCTCATCAACAACGGCCTCGACCTGAACACCTGCAAGAACGACGGCAATGTAGTCTTCACCTACAACCAAGGCATCATCCTTTCCGGTCTCGCAGAACTCACCTGGGCATCCGGCGATCAGCAATACACCGATCTCGCTAACACCCTGGCACTCGCCGGTATGGACAGTATGACAGACAGCAACGGCGTGTTACACGAGCAGTGCGAGCCAGATGCCTGTAGCAAAGACCTCCAGCAATTCAAAGGCATCTTCGGAAGGAACATCCAGTTTTTGTATAATCGCGCAACAGGCGTGCCAGAGGCGACAAGGACGCGGTATAGGGATTTCCTGAGGACTAATGCGGATAGTATCTGGGCGTATGATCAGGTTGATAATCAGCTTGGGTTGGTGTGGAGTGGGCCCAGTAGTATGGCGACGATTGAGACGCAAAGTAGTGCTCTGGATGCCATTGTCGGGGCGGCGTGCGTTAGTTGAATGGATTGGGAGTGACGAGGGATGACTCTTCTATTGTTTAATGATACCCATGGATAATGTTTTACTGGTGTTTTGGGAGGATTACCTTGGGTAAATGGAGAATCGGCGTTTTGGATTGGAATTACATGTAGAGGGGATTAGATAGCGCTAGCGCTAGAGCCTGACGAGTCAATGACCTTGAATATACTCTTTCATATTTCATCCTGGACTTTTGTTCATGAAACGAATGATCAAAATGGTAACTCGTCTGTCATCAAGTAATCGTACAGAAAGAATGACGTTTCAATTATATATAGCCTTTACATCCTTTACCTGAGAGAACTGTGCTTTTGGACCTTGGGCAAAATGTTAATCCCCTTTACTTTACTCAGCCATTCAAATTTTCGGTGGCTTAGTATGACACAGACTCTGACATACAGAACTCGAGCTATGATTAAAACCATTCTACAACTTCCGAGCAACCTAATGGTGTGGCTAAACAAACACGGGAACTCGATCAAAGAGAGCCCTGAGCAAATTCTTGAATGTCAGTCCCGAGTATTGTTTATCAGAAAGATACTCTCATATTTCGTTGCCTTGGCTAATAGTAAGATAAGTTGAGCATTCAAAGGTAATCATCATATTGATGATGGAGCAGACGTGTACGAGCATGACAGCCAAGACAAGCAATTATTCGCATCACTTCAACATGTGCAAGCAACATTAATCCATTCTCAGAATATCGGGTATCATTGACACAAATATCAAAACTGCCGACGCCAACCTTATCGGTGAATCTGATTTCCTCACGTTCCCCCGACCTGTCTATTATGCCCCAATCCTAATGCCAAATCGGGAAACGGCGCAGTAATATCCTTATGCTTGCCATTCATGCTTTTGTAGTCTTCTTCTCTTTCGACTCTTTGATTTCCTCGCCTTCCTGGTCCTCATCCTTATCGACGTCTCCAACCTCGTATCCAGAGTTATTCCGACTTAACCGAAGATCAGTTGATTGACCAACAACGCCGTCTCGAGGATTGGCTAAAGGACTGCTAGGAGGAATGACAGCCCCACCAATGCTTCCGCTTACACTACCATTCCTTCCATGTCCTAGAAGACCTGACTTGACACTTCCTCCATCTGCCGCAATGGATTGTTTTCCAGCATAATAACTATTGCGCTCGCTTGGTAATGCGGGTGCTACGCCTGTCGCAGAATATATGCTGGCTCGCTCGTTCAGTCCCCCAACACTCGACCGTGGCTGATGTGGCGCTGGAACTGTAGCAGAAGACTCGATATTCGCGCTCAGAACGCTAAGTGGTAAGCTCTCTCGACTGCCACCAAACAATGATGAAGGCGCAAGAGCTCGAACCGAAGCATCTGTGTCCATGGATCGTCTTCTCCTTCTCTTCGATGACGATGCAAGCGTTAGAATTGACGCATTGTCCGTCAAGAGATTGTTTGCTGTGGCAGTGTTGTAAGTAGCTGGGTGTCCACCACTGCCAGCAGGAACAAGGTGTGCTGGCAGGGCGTTGGGAGGAGGCGAGGTTGGGAATTGATGCGAGAATTGTATGGTTTGTGTATTATTACTAGGGGCTGGAGCTGTGGGAGCGGCGGCAGAGTGTATTGTTGTAAGCGTCGTAGTGAGCGATCGTACAGACGGCGCTGGTGACGAAAACGTGCTATCTGCGCCCCTTGCGGAACTCACTCCACAGCCGATGGTGGCATTTGTACCTTCACCGGAAGATGGCGCATGTGACGGCGCAGCTTCTGAGTGTGCAGCATCTTGTTCGGTGGACACTGTCGGTGCGGTTGACTTATTGCCCGTGGTTGTTGGCGCCCGTCCATCCTGTGAGGATCGAAGGGAACGTCTGCTACGATTTAAGGACGGGGTACTCATGGAGACACCCGTTGGTCCCGTCGAGAAGGAGCCGTGACCATTTGCGGTTGGAATAGAAGAATGACCGTTCACGAAGCCAGATTCAGGGTATGGGTTGTTCTTTTTGAGGTTTGTGAGACGTTTGGAGGCCGATTTCATCTGGTAGGTGTTTCGCTTGTTTGGCGTAGCAGTTGAAGTTTCGTTGGAAGAGCTTCCTTTGAAGTTTGCCAGCTTCTTCATCCATGTTGAGAATGGTCTTCGTCGTCCAGGTCGGTCTGTAGAGCAAGCCATGGTGTTAGCTAATTCAGGAAAATATGAGATCCAGAGTTTACAAGTAGGGAGTGGGTGTTTCGTTGGCGAGTGATGGAATTGACGAAGAAAGGAGGTTTACAAACCAAGAGGCTGCGGGACCGATTCCGTGGTAGCCATGATGATGGCGACCCTGTAAGTTGTATTGGACTGGTCGCAGACAAAGGGGTTGCGAAGGATCAAGCTGATCGCAGGTGAACGGAGGATGGAGGGTGGGAGCTGGCAGCGATGGATTGCTTGTAAGATGTGCGATTGATTAGGGGAAGAAGGAGAAGAAGTAGTGGGTGAATAGAGCTTGTTGTGATGCGAGGATTCACGATGGAAATGAAGGTGTTTGGGGATTCCTGTGGTGTTGTGTTATTCTTGTGTTGTGCCTGAATGTGATTGTTCGGGTCGCCAATATTGTTGCACCGGCACTAGTACGAGCGACAGTCAAACCGCGCCAACAAGGCTGCAACTGCCGAGCTTGCCGATCCTTGGCAGGGTCGATCCAGTCAAGCCACTCAACCTGTTCCATCCCTCAGCCTCATCCATTACTGCTTCATTTCAACCAACATCTCTAGCTGCCCTTTCCATCGCTCCGCAGCCTCGTTGATCAGCCTCGTCAATGAACATAAAATCCCCATCTGTTTATCTGATGTCAATGCTGATGCTGATGGCAGATTCTGCGTTCCTCTTGCATCTATAATCTTTGTTAAACGAAGCTGTTTCGATTTCCATAATTCCTGAAGAGCAGCTGCGATGGATTCCTGGCTGTCAAATTTCCATCGTCAACACGGAAAGACCTATGTGGCACGCTCGCCTGGTTGAAAGACAATTTTCCATGCACGCTTCAATTTCAAAACTTTTTCAACAATGTCTATTCAACCACTGCCTGCAGATGTCATTGCACAGATCAAATCATCGACCCAAATCACTAGCCTCAATGGCGTTGTATGCGAGCTCTTGAAGAATTCTTTCGATGCTGGAGCTACGAAGGTCGATATAAGTATCGAATATGTGAAAGGCAATTGTGCTATTGAGGATAATGGGCGTGGGATACTTCCGTCGGAATTCAAGGAAGGCGGAGGGCTCGGAAAGTTACATCGTGAGCAAAGATGGGGCTTGATTCCACTAATGGGCTAATCGTTGTTTTAGATACTTCCAAGTTGAAGAGCGAGACTCCAGTCCATGGTCTTCGAGGCTCATTCCTTTCCTCACTGGCTGCCATGGCGCTACTTTCAATCACCTCGCATCACCAAGGCCATCACTCCCATAATTCCATCAAGATGCACAAATCTGGAGTTGTTGCTCGACAAACACCGGCATCACCACACCAGGCCCTCACATTCCTTGACCACGGCACTCGAGTTACGGTGCGCGACTTGTTTGGCAATATGCCTGTACGAGTCAAGCAAAGGGCTGTCGCCGGGGAAACACACACAAAGAATAACAAGGCATGGAAAGAATTGAAGCACCATGTGGTTCAGCTCCTACTTTGCTGGCCAAGAGATGTCATGGTCACCATAAAACAAGTTGGCACGGTACAGAGGATTGTGATTAAAAGCTCGTCTGCTAGCCAAGACTACTCGGGGATAGAGCATCTACCCAAGCTTGACATCACTAAAACATGCAGCATATTATTGCAGGCTTCCTACTTGACTTCCCAACAGACCCCTTCCTGGGTTGGCATCTCTGCTCAAAGTGCTAGGTTTAGGATCGATGGGGCAATTTCGCTTGATGCAGCTCCCAATAAACATCTTCAATTCTTTTCCTTCGGCATTCAGCCTATTTTGGCAACAGAAGGACAAACCATTCTGCACGACGAGGTGAACAAGTTGTTCTCAAACTCATCTTTCGGGAATGAGGAAGCTGGCCCCGATCTCGATGAAGCAGAAAGGGCCAGGCGAATGAATGATGCTAGATACAAGTCCGATGGGTTCACCAATCGAGAAATCAAAGGTGGTCGAAAGAGTGTTGACAGGTGGCCAACATTCTACATTAACATCCAACCCGTAGATGCTGAGGATATGCAGACGTCGGATTTGAGTGCTGTCCTCGATAACAGGGGTAACAAGCTCGGTATTGTCCTAGAGCTCATCCAAGCAATGGTAGTGGAGTTTCTGGATCGTCATCATTTTCGGCCCATGAAGCGCCGCCGTGTGAGATTTCAACAAAAAAGCCTCCCGGATCATCAAAACCAGCAGCATCAGTCGTCATCTCGCTCTGACATTGGCAATGGTATCTTGCGTTCCAATTCGGCCCCGGTTCCAAGTCTTTCTAAGCCAAAGTCAGGGCCTGTAAAATATCGTAGACCGCATCAAGACGGTTTGCTGGGTGTTAATGTAAACCTCCCATCTTTCCGGGGTTCTTCGTCAAGTTTGGATACACCATTTTCTGCGTGGTCGAGAGTCAAGGAGAGTGGACAGGTAACAAACAAAACGTTGACATGGAGGCAACACCAGATCGACGCCACCCCTTATCATATCACAGCACCTGAACCTAGTTCGGAATCACACCACATTGAAACCCTGCTGTCCTCCACCAGGAGAATTATTCGACACCCATTTGAAGACGTTGATATGCACCCTGAACAACCCACCAGACCTACTAAGCATCAAGACCTGGTCTCACCTTTGGCAAACAATGGAGATGCAGTCATTGAATGGATAAATCCCACTACTAAGGTCAAATATATCGTAAACCAGAGGACAGGCTGTACAGAAGCAGCGGCGAAGAAGACGAAATCACAATCATTACTCGATCACCCATTGGCACCTTCGCGGAGAAACAGACTCAAGACCAGTGGTGAACATAATAGAAGTCCGACTCTTTGGATCAATAATCTTCTACAAAGTTGGGAAAATCCAGTATACCCCCCCGCTGAGATACCAATCCCGCAGGTGTCAATTGACGACTTCGATGACTTAACTAGAGCTGTTCTGTATAATCATAAGCACTCCTGCTCTCAGACCGACGTCGATCACGCTTTCAAGAAATCATCTCTCTTGAGTGCAAAGGTTTCGAAGAACGCATTGAAGTCTGCTAGGGTAATTTGTCAAGTAGATAGAAAGTTCATACTCGTCAAACTCCTCATTGAGGGCTCTTCAAAAAGAACACTGTCATATTCCGATGAGCACGATGACACATTTCATACAATGCTTGTGGTCATTGATCAACATGCGGCGGATGAGCGAATTCGGATCGAGGCATTGATGATGGAACTCTGCAGTAGTATCAAAGACCCTCAAGCAGGAGAAGTCAAGTTTGCTTCGCAAACTTTCGACAAGCCCATTGTTTTTGAAACATCAAATGCTGAGATAGAACTTCTTCGGATTCATCGTCTTCACTTCCAGAACTGGGGGATTATGTACGACTTGCCAAATAACAAAATTATCGGCAAGACTACCGACGGTTTATCTGAAAATTGTGTACACGTCAAAGGACTTCCACCAGGCATTGCTGAAAGATGTAAGGCCGATCCACGGCTTTTGATCAAGCTCATTAGGACAGAAGCATGGAAGTGTGCTGAGAACCCACCCAATCACAAGCTTCCGAGTGACCACAAGTGGGATGATAAATCTATGTGGCTCCAGCGTATTCATGGCTGCCCCACAGGAATACTAGACATGCTCAATTCACGTGCTTGCAGGAGTGCTATCATGTTCAATGATGACCTCAGTCAAGAGCAGTGTACGACTCTCGTCAGGAAGCTTGCTGACTGTATGTTCCCATTTCAATGCGCTCATGGTAGACCAAGCCTCGTTCCGCTTGTTGACTTTGAGACTCTTGACCATGACTATAGACGAGATGGGGCTGATGAACTTCATTTTGGTAAATCATTCTCTTCGGCATTTAGATCTTGGAAGAAGGGCACGAGCAACATTGAATGAAGGTAGTTGAGGCAATCATTTCCCTCTTTTCATGTGTCAAACTTTCCATGTGCGATTATGAACATCACGATTGGTATCATTTCGGGTATTGACAAAAGTGCAATCTTACATATCATGTCATGTTCTCGAATGTTCTGCTATCATCTTTATGTATATATTTTTACCTCCCACACCCTTGACGGGACCTCGGGGTTGGGCTACGTCTCGGGCTTCGGAGATCCAAAGCAGAGTCACGAAATGAAAGTGATGTTTTCTTCACTGCTCGTTGAGAAGGCATCTTCGACGCGATGGTCGGCATTGCGTATGATTTCACTGGCTTGTGTGGTTTGCTCGGAGTAGGTGGTGGCCCAGAGGGATGTGACTTTGATGTTGGTGGAGATGAGAACGACGATGATGTGCTTTTCTTCCTCACCACTATAGGTGGCGGCAGCATCCCCCTCTCTTCGACTGGATCGGAATCCACAACTCGCAGAACCCTTCGCAGAGCCGGCATGGTATCGCTATCGTCCTCTTCTAGACCAACCCCCGAATCCTCCCTATCGTGCCGCGCCTTTCTTCCTCCTCGGGTCTCCTTCCATCCGCCTCCCCACCCAATCTTCGGCGATTTCCCAATCTTATTGAGATCCAGATCATCCACCCATTCCTGGATGTCGGCCGCCTGCTCTGCGATTTCAAGCTCATCCACATATTCCTTAACCAGATCTGCCATGCTCACCAAGGTCTCGGCTTCCTCTTGCATTATCACTACAAGTTCAGTGAGATATCGAAGCATTTCCGATTCCTGTTGCACATCATCGTGCTGCAACATCAAGGCATTCATTATAAAAAGAACTTCTTGCAGAAGGTTCGTCAGGTGGAGAGGCGCGACCGAGGAAGGAGTTGGTGGTGGCATTGGTTGCGTTTGTGCAATTTGCATATCACTCGAGGTGTAGATGTGTAATGGTCGTGGTCGTTTTGGTTCTGGAGTCAGGAGGTTGGAGTGAGCCGCCGGAAATTGAAACCTGTGTGACATCTCGTGGTCGTCTTCAGAATATACAATCGGCACGTCTACTGGCAGGGACCGGATGGAGTTCTGCCCTATGGAGGAAGAAGGGGGAAAGTGATTCTCGTGGTGACGGCGAAAGGGATATGCACGAGTGCCTGAAGTTCTCCACATCGTGCTGATAGATACAGAGTGATTATGGGGAGAGCAAAGGTCTAGATTCGAACTCGTCGGCGCGGAAGATTTACCTTAGTGCTTTTTCAATGGAGTTATATTCCTCCCCGTTGGGCATCGAATAGCACGACGTCATTGTTTGAATGGACAATGGTTGTTGCAGGAACGGCATCCTGTCTGTTTTCATGCTTGCTGGGAAGTGGTGTTGGTAACAGCTTGCCTAACTAGGGAATGTGAGGATGGTGCTGGGTGGAACCCGGTATATCGTACAGCGCATGAATTTGAATGGCCAGCAAATCTACCACTAAAGACAACTTTGAGATGAGATTGGTGACTCGGCGATGGGGTTGTCGTTGGCTGGAAACTCAGCGTCTTCTCGTTTCGAACGGAGGGAGAGGGCCAGGATGGAAGATCCGGTTGAATAAGGAGGACGGGTATAAATGAAGCCGTTGTGAATTCAGTAGCAAGTTCGTCTCTGACCACCTCCGAAAATGTAAATACTTCAGTATTACACCATATTGTCGTGGGTACGAATTCCCAGAAGCAGGGTACTCGCTCTCTTGAAGAAAGCAATGTTCGCGAGCGGGATATTCAGTCATCAAGCTTCCGCTTCCGTGTTCTTCACGAAAACACCATCTCAATAGACTGCAGGCTTTGCTATTAACATTATTAAATTAACTTGCGAGTATCGTAAGTATTTACTGGAATTCAAGTGTCATTTCCCAGAACTTCAATGCGACGATCTGCACTCATACTGGACACAATCTGCCGTTCTGAGTTGGCAGTCCCTCCAATTGACCTGTGATCTGCCAGTCCTCGGATCCAACACCGGTCGGTGTGTAGAGAAGGCCGCTGGGATCATACTTCTGCTTGAGAGCGTATAGTCGGTCATAGTTTGAACCATAGAACGCTATGATGTGTGTTAGTATTATAGAAACTCACATTCGAAGGAAAGTCTCACCTTGCTGGAAATTTGGCTCCAGGATGTCGGCTTCACTCATATAGGCTCCAGCATTTGGTGAAACATCCCTCCATTTCTGCATCCATACATTCGTCAAAGTGTTCGAAGCGGTAACAATCTCGGCGTCGGAAGCGGTGGGTGCCCAGGCAACGGCAAGAATTCCATGAAGACATGTCTCGCGCCAGGCGGGGTTGACGGCATTATTAGATCCATCATTGCCTGCTGCTGCAATGTTAAATGCTAGGAATGATCCGCCTAACTCGATGGTTGATTTAATGGCGTCAAAGGTGGTATTAAGAGAGATCTCATTCTCCCAATTGGATTTTGGGAACAGCCGAGAGGCGGTCTTGATGTTTGTGATGCCTACGACTTCGAGAGGAAAGACTGCCCACCACGCGTCGTAGAAATTGTTGTATTCATTAACCACCGGCGTGATGGCGATACCAAGACGTGCTAGGCGGGTAAACCAAGGCTCCATGAGGGCGTTAAGTTCAGTGGCGGTCATGTTTGGTGCAAAGAATGGCTGCATCCCGAAAGAGAACGCTCCAGGTCCTGTTTGAGCTATCGAGAAGTAGGCGTATGTTCCTGCATCCGTGTTGTCGATAAAGTAGTCAAAGTATGCTCGAGCACCTTGCCAGAAGGCATCTGCTGAGACATTGGCACCTGTTGCAAAGGAGAATTGCATGGTGGTAACAGGAATGACTGGGTAGACTTTGACAGTGACTGAGGTCACAACACCATATGTTCCACCTCCACCTCCTCTCAGCGCCCAAAAGAGATCCGGGTTGAGGTCTACGGATGCTGTTCTGAACTTGCCATCAGGTGTAACGACTTCCATGGCTAAGACTTGATCGGCTGCCATGCCATAAAGTGAAGATAGCGGGGAGTGTCCGCCGCCAAGGATGAAGCCTCCACTGACTCCAACAGTCTACGATGTGTTAGCATACGTCTTTCGGAGCACTATTCCTACTTACTCGACCTTCTCCTCCCACAACGGTCACGCTATTGGCTTTGGCTGCTGCGTAGACCTCGAAAGCTTGAACCCCAGAACCCATTTTGATCGCTTTCCCAGTGTAGGAGCTGCACCGGTACCTTTCGATATATGTTATATCTTTTAGATGATGCGTCCCTAAATTTCTAGTAAGCGTAACTCGTCCCACAGGATTTGGAATTCGCTCACAAATTGACAAAGCTCCAGCGCCCGCGCTTTTGCCATTGAAGTCATGGCCGGTATTCTTGACTACCAGTCGTAGATTTGTATTTCTGGCAAAGTTCACCGCAAGCTGGATTTGCCCAATACTGGTGACATTCACCACATAGCTTGGAAAGCCACCCAAGGTACAACTCTTTGTGGTATCATTTGTTGGCATACAAGTTCTTCCTTGATATAAGGGCCACATCACTGAGGTGGGATCTGCTGCACTTCGAGATATTAGACAATGTCTGACGTGACTTGGGTATCAATTACATACTGGATATCGCTGACTGTGAAGTTGTCCGTGACGGATGCGCAAAGAGCAAGTGCTTCATCCGAAGATATAGCCTTTAAAAGAGGCGCAATACTCATCCAATCCTTGTAACAAGAAGCTGCAAGAGGAACAGTCTCGATGAGGCGATTGCCAGTCAAAAGATTGAATATCCACCATATCGGTTGGTAGGGCCAGCCTGATTCTCCTGGAAACGATTTGCATATTCTTGCTGTTCTAGCTTCTATGCTTATTTCCTCGATGCCATCTGCATTAAAACCAAAGATGGTGGCATCTGGGATGCCTGCTGCAGCCAAGTTGGCGATGGTATCACTGGTGATATCTGTACTTCCTTCGATTATGGTTATAGCATCACTTAACACCGCGTTACTGAGCGCTACACATAGAGTCAATGGCAATTGCATCTCCTTGTTTTAAGTCCACACGTACCGGGAACAACATCTTCAGCTGCAACTAAGCTTTCGCCCGACTGCGAATTGACACTTGGAAGGCACCAAGCGGCAGCAATCAACCCAATCAAAAAACGACCGGTCATGGTTCCAGATATATTATCGATATGAAAGACGACCGTAAAATTGAACTCTGCAGACAACCCCTCGAATGACAAAGAAGGACTGGAAGAAGCAGCGGGGAATCAGTTGGGAAAAGGGAAAACCTTTTACATGTTGTAGCCTATAAAGAGCAATTTCTCTGACGATCCTAGTAATCTCTTAGCAGCGACTACCGAACCTTCCTGGTTGAGAGTCTTTGCTTTCTATGGTGGAGGTTGCAAAGGTTCATCTCCTGCCATTAACCTTTGATGGTGGAGTCTCCACAATATTGCAGCGGATGTGACAGCTGGTGCTAGGTGCCCCCTAGCAAACTCAAGATGACGGAAAGTCTGTTCCGCGGGAGGGTTTCTGGAAAGAGGTTTAGGGCTAAATGTATGCTTCGAGATGTAGGAGAATCTTTGCCACGACTGTTCGCTTCATAGGCGAATTCCCGACAGTCTCATTTCTGGAATCTTATCGAAGTATCATGTTTTGATTTTCGGATTTTCGATAAAAACAACCTCTTCAGAGGTTCGGTTCTGCGTCAAGATCTGCACCCTCTCTACCGGATTTGGCAAGGCTACAACTGGCCTCAAACTGGTGAATACATGCCGCCACGGACAGCTAATCAAAGATCGTTGTTCGGTGTGGGGAAGAGGTGTAGAGGAAGTGTGAGATATATTAATCGCTCGATAACTGGGTTTATCCCGTGGAGAACCAAGGTTGCCAATCCTGTGCCGGACTAAGACCGAAACTCAAAAGAGACGTTGCAAACGCAAAACCTCGTAGTCTTACAAAAAGACTTTTCATGATTTGAGACAGGCTCTTCGATTGAGCAGGATGATGGGATGTTCATCCAGCACAGCAACCATGCCTTTGTACTATTTACGGCATTTTGAAAAAATAATCATCCGCCACAACCCCCTGGGTCTTCAATGTAAATGTTCCGAGTCAGTCCATCATCTCAGCCAGGGTTACCCCACATTTTACGACAAGGCAGATCCTGAGTCCAAAACGGTTCAGAGTTTTACCAGTTCCTTGCTGCAGCCTGTCATCCGCCTTGCTATTTCCATCCGAACGATATAGAAGAAAAACATCTCCTAGCAAAACTAATAAAATCGAAATGTTGACTACCGAAAGAAGAGCAAGACGAGAGTATGGTTTCCACCTCATTGCAGTCCTTTGCTCTTGCAATTGTCGTCGTCTTTCCCACCCTCACGATTATCATTGTTGCACTTCGAGTACATAGCAGGACTACCATTGGCGAGTTTGGTTGGGATGATGCATTAGTTGTGGTGGCTACTGTAAGCTATTCTATTTGCGATCTTAGTGAGAGTTACTGACCGATTCAGGTATTGTCGATAGGAGAGTCATGCGTTATGTGGGGATGTGAGTTCTACCTCCCTCAGCAGAGAGCTGGCAAATCTGACAGTTTCGTAGTCATCAAGACTAATTTTGTGGGAATTCACGTATATGATATACCACCGGACGCTGATAAAGTGCTGGGGTTGAAAGTAAGTTGGCTCTTAATGGTTCTGGAAGAAAGAGCACAGCTGATCGCAATGCAAGTACAACTTTGCAGTCCAGGTGCTTTACAATCCAATTCTCGCCATCGTCAAGGACTCAGTCTTGCTGTTCATGTTACGTTTAGCTGGAACTCGAAAATCGATCACTTGCACAGTATGGGTCCTACTCATAACGAACACCATGCTCATGGTCGCGATATTTATAACAGTCATTTTTCAATGCACACCAATTGAATTCAACTGGAATTTGTCGATCGAGGGAGGGCATTGTGTTAAACAAGGCGTGTTCTATGTGGCGACTTCAGCTTTAACGCTTCTCACAGATATTCTGGTTATTTTATTGCCTGTTTGGATCGTCATGAATCTGAAGATGGCGCGAAAGACGAAAATTGCAGTCATCGGAATATTTTGCCTAGGTGGAATGTGAGTATTGCGCTGACTCAAGGAATTCTTGCTGACTTGTCCAAGCGTGACCATTGTTGGGGCGGTCCGATTATGGCTTATCATTAAAGGTTTCATTCTGGCCCCGACAAGTAAAGATCCTACGTACGATATCGGTTTCTGCACATCTGCCATCGAAACAAATATGGCCATAATTACGGCTTCCGCACCAGCAATGAAGCCACTATTCAAGAAATGGTTCCCAAGACTATTCTCTACAGCAAATTCGGGATATGCAAGTGGTCCATATCAAGGTGTTGGAAGTAGCTATGGACGGACTGCTTCTCGCAGGCATACCGCTGCCCCGCGCCACGACGGCCATATAACAACCGTTGAGTCTGTCGAGCTGAAAGGCATGAGAGGAAAGGTGGGGATGAGCAGCGCCGAAAAGAGCGGTAGCGAGGATGAGATCATGACGTACAACGGCATTGTGAAGACGACAGATGTGAGCATTCGATATGGCGAGCGAGGTTCTCGGAGCGATGGATTAAATCGGTCACGGAGTAAGGTCACACTAGGTAGAAGGAGGAGTATAGACAGTGGTGTTTGATAAAAGTCATATGGATATACCTGGATACGAAAGTATGATGAGGAGTTTCTAAGAAAGACTTAACATGCTGAATGGAGAGTGGTGTGTTGGTTGCGAAAGCTCCAGAAAAGTGACTTAATCTCGGCTAATCTTACGTTTAGGTCGTGGAGAACAATCCTTGAAGTTGGCCTCGTTTAGGCTGGTTGACGACGCACAAGTTGGATTAATACTCGAGGATTAGAAACAAGTAAAGATTTGCGCCAAGTTCCAAAGACCATTAGCAAGAATAGATGTTTCTTCTATATACCAGATGATCATATAGCTTTTCCTTGAAACTTTGGGTCTAAACCCTACTTGGATCATCGAACTCCATTTACTTATGGATTATGCTGTTTGCTATACAATGTGTCTTTCTATTTAAATCCCCGGTAAGCTATTTTATAAAAGCAGTTTTAGAAACGACCTTTGCAGATAGCCCTCACACTTAGCAGAAATACACAATTGTTTGGCTTACCTTCAGATCGCCCAGCGAAGTTTTTACGGTGTACAGAGGTCTCTACATACTGACACAAGAACCTGCTCAAAGGTGTCAGTAAGCTGAAACGAGGGATAAATGACATTAATTGTTGGCCGGAAATTCTCTCCTAGTGGGACATATGCAGGTATAAACTCTTTCTGGGCTTTCAACCTGGTAGGATTTACTCGTATCTTTGGATTTAAAAATTTCGCCAAATTAAATAGGCGAGACTATTGATGAAATATGCTATAAACAGAGGATCAATTCGCTGTGGCACTTAGCTGCATAAGCATATGACCGCATCCGCGCTTTCGGTACCGCGCCGTGTGACTCACACCGTTCAGTAACCCTTTCTGTTACCGCTTAAGTCTCCTGATTAGACGAGATCCTAAGCATACAACAATAAATACTTCGGCACTCTCTATATTAATTCTAGATAGTTAAGACTATTGATTTCAGCTATAAAGTTTACACGAGAGGCCATTGAAACGCGAAAGTTACCACAAGATGAATCCAGCCAATACCAAGCCCTATAAACTTCCGTCCGATGCCGTCTGGTTGAGTGAGTTTCCTTTTATTTTATAAGATAAATCAAGAGAATAATCCTCTTCCCAACAGTCACGGGGTGCTCGTCAGGCATTGGTCGTGAAATTGCCAGCTTGATTGCGAACAAACCGAATCAGCGTTTGATTGCGACCGCTCGCGATATTACTTCGCTCTCTTACCTACCAGATGGTAACCCAAATGTGTTTAAAGTCGAATTGAACGTCACATCGGTTGTATCAATTGATACAGCATTTGAAGCTGCCGCAAGACACTTCGGCGAGAACTTTTACTTGGATGTCGTGGTCAACAACGCGGGCTACTCTCTCTCTGGCGATACCGAGTCGGCAACCGAAGAAGAAATCCATCAAGAAATGCAGACATTATTCTTTGGAACCGCAAGAGTCACGATGCGAGCGATTGGTGTTATGCGAAAGAGTAAAGAGCATCGAGGTGGATTGATTTTCAACATTTCTTCACTTGCTGGATTGGTTGGGTTGCCCGGCCATGCCTACTACCACGCCGCAAAATTTGCTGTTGAAGGGTTCTCTGAGTCTGTGGCAAGGGAGGTACACCCAGACTGGAATAGTGAGTCTTCGAATTTGTAACTGACCTCAAAACTGCCCTCTGATGATCACCCTGGACACTGATTTTGCTGATCGTTTTCTCCTCACAACAGTCAATATCTGCATCGTGGAGCCTAGCGGTGTCAAGACCAATTTCGAAGGCCACAGTAAAACTCGAACCAAGCCACATCCTGCTTATACAGCGGAGGATATGCCCGCTCGAAAACTTGAGTTCTACGTTAACATGGGAATCAAATCTGGTGCCGGCATGCTTGCTCCCTCTTCAATAGCAGATGCTCTTTTTACCATTGCTGATCGTGGAGAGCGTGTTCCGCTTCGCCTTCCCTTGGGTCCGACGGCTT
This sequence comes from Hymenoscyphus repandus, assembly GCA_001414415.1. Lineage (NCBI taxonomy): Eukaryota > Fungi > Ascomycota > Leotiomycetes > Helotiales > Helotiaceae > Hymenoscyphus > Hymenoscyphus repandus. The sequence goes on from LLCE01000047.1 coordinate 249,269, forward strand.
GGAAGATGGGAAAGTCTAAATTTGAGGGACTTCTGGAGGAGTGGGATGCAGTAAAGAAGTTGAGCTTCATGGGCCAAGCGGCTTGAGGGTGTCGGGTTTGACAGAGGTTGAGCCAAATTGATATAGTTTCAGCGATGACCCAAGTATATTCCTCAGCCTCGTTTGCCAAGCGTACTGCATTACTTGACAGATCACTTAAGAGCAGTAAATGCATATTGTTCCCCTCTTCCTAGAGAGCTCCAACGTGAACTCAGTTGGTTTATCATCAAACAACTCGACGGTTCGAAAGTAGACGGCCTTTTCCCATTGTCGACACCTCTGGCTTTAAAAGGAAACATCTTTGATATTGTGAACTCGAGTAGATAATTAATCTTGGTACTTGCAGTATAAAACATAATTGAGAAAACCCTCCCTCTCGTAAATCAGGTGATCGGCCAGCTAGCTTGAAGAAGGCAATACTACACGATCTCCGCTCTACCATTTAGAACTGAGAACAAGAGACATAAGTTTGGCCTACAAAACCATTTGCCAGGTAACCTTCTTCTTCCGCATCATTGTGAGCACACCCAGTGGTAAGTAACTCTTATCCACCACCGTAAGTCCTCCGCATTTTGCAAACAGCTCCGCAGAGTGAAGTTGCACGATCCATCTTTTCTCGGCATCCAAACTCATCTCCGGTATTTCTCTCGACAGTGAATCGAGCTCTCGAGAAACTTCACCGGAGAGTTTGAGTTCTGAATTCGGCGCCACAGCTGTCAAGTGGATGTATGCATTTGCGAGGAATAAGCTTGTCGTTTCTCTACTTTGTGTGAACTCCTCGAAGCTCATAAACGTTTGCCACTTTTCTGCAATGATGGAGTCGTTGGTTACTGGCTCATCAGGATAGATATCCCGAAGGCGCCGGCGTCTTTCTTGCTCGGTCAATTCCTCAAATTCTTTCTTGATAGAAGCGTATGTATCCTTCTCCTCCTTGAAGAACTTGCCTATGGTTGTTAGAGGGTCTCTGTCGAGTTGTTTCCGGACGAGGAAAAAAGGGACGAAGGGATTGCGCAGACCAAGTCCCCCTAGGGGCTCCGGGGCGTAGAGGAAAGCATCGGGAACATCGGGAAATCCAAAACGGCGATATATCATGTTTTTCAGATGCTCGACAACGTTCTTCCCGGTACCATTCTTGCCATCAAAGAGAGTTTCCTGAATTGCTTTGTGCGTCTGGAGAATACTGTCTACATGTTGCCGTCCGAAGCAGTGAGCTGGCTCTCCAAAAGTGTGACTGAAAAATCGCCCAATGCAACTGTTCCAAGTTTGCACCCAGGAGAGTACACTATCACAGCTAGCCAACTGCTTTTTCAATTGAGTCACATGTTCGATAACTTGCTTTTGGTCGATGGTCCACATTCCAGACTCAGGGTTAAGGGTCAGAAAGCCAATGCAGACTGGTCCATCAGGTAGGGTGACAAGAACTTTTGAGTCTTTGGTTTTATTGCTAGTAAAGTAGACTGATCCCGTTTTGTGGTAATTGAACTCAAGACCAGTGATGCTCGCAAACCTTTTCATCGCAGTCCACGCTTTGGCGCATTGTTTTGGCTCCCCACAGAGCCAGAGGTCATCATGAAGTCTGTAAAGTAGCATACCAGCTTCCTTGTTGACCGCAATATCCATCATGAACAAAACTAGCTCTCCGAGTAGTTTCTCTGGACTGTGAGCCATTGGGACTCCCCGCCTTCGTATACGGACTGTTCCATCTGAAGTATCGTTGCTCGTAGACGGCGACATATTGAGAGGTGCTTCAAGGAACTTTTTGTAGAAGGCGATCCAGTCTTCGGAAAAGCCAACAAAACGCATAATGGCGAAGATAGTGGTGTGGGAAAGACCAGTTGCATACCATTTCATGTCAGATTGAACCACAGCGACTTCACCATGAAGCGATTGATGGAGGAGAACCTCAGTGGCTATTGTACGAAGAAGTTGTTGCCTAATTGGTGACGCTTTGTCTTGACCCTCTTCTTGTTCGTCGGTGTCATATCCACCACCAGCAAGAGAGCTTCGAATGCTTCCAGGTAAAGATGACAGACAAAACGAAGCACGGTAAGATCTCTTGCGTACTATATCTACACTTGCCATCCACAGCTCGGAATTCAACCCAGTCTGGTACTTGCGCTTGTCTTTCTCCTCAGTGGATAATGTCTTGGTATGATGTCCCTTCCAAACCGATTTTTCATGGGTGAGAAAAATGAGAGCGGACTTGAGTTCGATAGACCACCTGATTCCGATATAGTGTATGAAGATCGCTTGTAGAACATCCTCGTCCATCCAGATACGATATTTTCCGTTCAATTGTTGGCGAGGCATGACGGGGATACCCTCCACACCTGCGTCCCATGACCAGCCTCCTATGTCCGCGAAACGCATGTTCAGCACATCCGCAATTTCTCCAAGAACCAAACTGTTCTCTAGGAAGTCTTGCAGGGTCTTCTGCTTTTCATCACTGAGGAGGTCTTCCACCAAGAGCCCCTTGATACACCAGGTAAGGACGTCTTCGTCGAAGGGAGACTTCTCGAGAAGGAGCCTTTCGCTAAAAGATCCAATGGTCTTTCGAAGGCGATCAAGCGCTTTTGTTGCATCGTCTCCGGAAAATAGGGACTGAAGGTAGTTGTCGATCTCAATCTCATCGGTCTTGAGAGGCTCGAAAACGACAGACTCGAAGGTGTCACAGAGTTGTTGCAAGCGTTCTTTCTGGCGCTCGACGATTTCGAAATTGTCATCCGCCTTTACTATGGCCTCATGACCTTTAACCTCTGGGCTCATCCATTCGGTTAAAAGACGCGAGTACAAATCAGCAAGATCTAATTTTGTCGTTTGGATGTCAAGTCTTCCACGCAATTGGTCTTCAAATTGTTGGATCATAAGATCAGGGATCGTGGCATCATATCGGGACTGGTCTATCCACCGAGAAATGTTTGAAAGGGTGGTATCAGAAGGCGATGTAGGGTACAGCTCATTGACACCGCTTAGAAGGCGCTGAACAACCTTTAGCTTGCTGTCGCTAGCCTCTGCTTCTTCAATGATAGCTTTCTTCTGACCTGTGTATTTCTCGCGTTGTTTTGCAAGCTCCCGAATTTTCGTGACTGTGATAGATTGCAAAGTCCGAGAAAGGATCGAGACAGGAGGAGACATGATGAACAAACGCTAGAGATAGAAGTGCACGAAGGAACTGCGAATTGATGCAACTTCTACTTCGTATGTTACCGTAAGTCGTGGAGCCTATTTATTTTGTAAAGATTAATGCAGTAGTAGTGATCAAAAGTATCAAGACCGCTTTGGTCGCCAGAGCCCGTTCCTATGATTCATCCCGAGCTTCATCAACATGGGCAACGCAATCGTGTACAAAGCATGTTCACCGCCCTAAGTGAGGTAAGTCTGGTCCACAACAGGAATTCGGGTTCGTCCCAAGCCAGTGGAGTAATGTCGGCGTGCGGCGCTAGGTACTAACATTTCAGGCGGCGAATGAGAAGCTGTGGGGTTGAGGCGAGGCGGAGGCAGCAGCGTTCTAGCACGGGTACGAAGATGCATTGTGAAAAGAGTTTAGTCAAATAGAAAATGGTTATTAATTATCACTATTAGCAACACTTCGAAACATCATGATGAGTGGTTTCAATGTACACAGTCTTAATATTTATGAGGAGTGTGTCGACCATGTTATATGGGCAGCGCACATCCTGTACTATCTGGTAGAGCGACGAGCCAATCCAGACTGCTACAAGAACTCAACGACAGAGCAGGCTTCGATAGAGATGAACTCAATACTGAGATAGAAGGTGAGGTATACCTTACGAGTTCTAGTGACTTGTTTCGTTTCAAATCTCAATATTATGTTGCTGAAGTTAATTAGGAAAAGGGTAAACTTAGGCTTAGCTAGTATATTTATAGAAGAACGTACCTGTGATATATCACGAGATTGGTCACGTGCAGTTCCAAGACATTAGGCTCAGGAGGGAACATCCTCCTGAGGACCTTGGACTGTTATAGTGAAAAGGACCAATTACGAGCTGGTAAGCGGTCCAGGGATTTTATAGTATTTAATGTCACGTGAAATGGTCGACTAGTCGACGGTCGAGCAGTCGATCATCGACTTGGTCGCTATCGACCAGGCCAGGAGACCAGGAGGTTAGAATAACTATATAGCTTAGGTCTTCACCTATTAGATAGGAGCTTCGTGCTTAATTAAATATAGTAACTAAATCTTATTATTTATAATCTCTTTTAATCTTAAATAGTCCTAATTTCTTATAGTCTAGCTTATCGCTTAGTTTTTTTATTTTAATATTTTTTCTTAGAAAATTGACTTTATCTCTCCTTTTTAGATTTAGTCGCTTTTTTATGCTGCCGAGTCGCCAAAATTTTACGCTGCTCTAACGCCTCGCCAGCCCTATTATTACCCCTACTATGTTTCTGAGCATAGCTCTTAGCGTCTTGAGCACGCCGCCCTGATTACCCAAGTAGAGTTTTATTTATTTTATCGTACACCCACTTCAATTCAGCTCTAATCGCTAACGCAAATCACGAATCGGAAATATATACGAACTGCCTCGTTGTGCAAGAAGTCAATCGGCTTCCATTCAATCCTATTATGATATTTCTACAAAGTCAAATCAAATTGAGTAGCAAGTCGATTGAATAGCTCAAACTCCATCCTCTGTGCAGCGTTTGGACCCTCAAGAATACTACCAACTATATCAGAGCCAGGCGGGAAATCGTGCTCGAATATCGGCTCCCCAGCACCCTTCATATTAACTAGAACAGCCTGCCGAAAATGCCATCGTAAAAGCTGTTCAGCTGGTCTTTGAGGATTATTAAGGAATTGCTGATCGAGATGTTTTCCAGCAATGCCCTTTCTATCTCGTCCAAAGCATACAATCTTGTATTTATCCTAGATTCACAATCAGTATCCTTTATGGGATTTTGGGGTGGGGGAGGGGAGACACATACATCTGGATTGATCGAGAACCTATACATATCGAACAACTGATGTACAGCACTCTCAAGTAACAGCCCATTCTGTACAGAGTTGATAGATCCTCCTGCGTCTGACGTAATCGAAATCCAGCGGCCGTAATTGTGAGTTTGCCAGTAATGTTCATACGCCAGAGGAAAAATATGTGCAGCCTCGAAGCCAGTCCAATCATCATCATCAAGATACTGTTCTCCTGTTATAACGCATTGTCGATCCCGTAAACGAACGGCATTGCGGAAGGCTTGGATGCGAGTCCCAGTACCTAGGGAGATTGTACGGACTAAGGGTACTTCATCGTTGACTGTGAAGGGTTCTGCTTATAGTTTAGATTTGACATCAAAGATCTGTGGTGTAAAGACTTACGAGGAGAATCAATGTAATAGTTTCCAGGCCGCAGGGGAGAGTCGTCCTTCTCTATCGTAACACCGCTTTCATTTCGTAGATCAAAGTCGCTTGTAACAATGATTATGATCTCTACCATAGTATACAAGTTGGTATTCGTAACACCTTTTGTGAGAATCAGACCGCCTATTGTAATGTTTCGATCGCTCGCGTTGAAGATATGAACATCGCGATATTGGGAACGGTTACTGCTTGACATGGCAGAGTCTTTGGGTTGTGGGAGGAAATCTGCGAGGTTTGTGAGAGTGTCTTTGCGCAGTGGGAGGGCATCTTCGGGCTGCGAGAGTGTGTCGTTAGGGCGTAAGAGAATATCTTGGAATTCTTTAATGTTGTTTCCGTGAGGTAGAAGGGTGTCGGATTGTGGAGAAGAGCTGGGACTGGAGGAGCATCTGGAGTGAGTAGAAGACGACGACATTACGGAGATTTGGATGGCATGCAGTGGCGGGCATCATCGCGGAGAAGGAAGGATCGTTGAAGAGATGACGACAGAGTCTTTGCGACCGACTAGTTGGCGAGCGAGAAGGATTTGAAAACGTATCAGCGCCTAACTGTTTGAACAACCGAAAATAAATATCAATTTCCATCTCGCCAGGCGTTTAGTTTGGGCAATAGCATAATGTTTGGAGAACAAACGGGTATAGCAAAGCCTGCCTATCGGTTCAGCCACGGCGTGAATGACGCCACGTTCTTATATCCCGCGAAAGCGGTGACAGGCCCGTGTGCGCGCCATGCCGGAAACAGGGGCCGCGGTTTCCGTATACGCACTTACTATCTAGACATTTACTACCCTTTTACTTTAACGATTATTTAACGATTATTTCACGATTATTTACTTTAACTCCTTTCCCTTCTTAATACTAGATCTTATTACTAAGTTTATTTATTTTTTTATATTTATAGCTTACTACCTAAAGTAACCCTCTTATAGTATATATTCTGACAAATCACGAGATTAGTCACGTGCAGCTCCAAGACCTTAGGCTCAAGAGGAACCATCCTCCAGGAGACCTTGGACTGTTATAGATTAGAGGACCAATTACGAGCTAGTAAGCGGTCCAGGGATTTCATAGTATAAGGAGTCACGTGATAGTGGTCGACTGGTCGACTGTCGAACAGTCGATCATCGACTAGGTTATAGTCGATCAGACCGTAATAACAGGGGTCACGTATAAGTATATAGTCTGGGTCTTCCCTTATTAGATAGGAGCTTTGTGCTTAATTAAATATAGTAACTGAATTATATTATTTATTATATAGTTCTTATTACGAGCTAAGTGTGATAAATCACGAGAATGGTCACGTGCAAATCCAAGACCTTAGGTTCAAGAGGAGACATCCTCCAGGAGACCTTGGACTGTTATAGTAAGGGGACTAATTACAAGCTAGTAAGCGGTCCAGGGATTTCATAGTACTCAAGGCACGTGACCGTGGGCGGTCAGAGGGAGGTAGTTGTCACGACCAGCAATTGGTCCTGAAGTGCAGGAGGCCACTTCATAGCCTCGGGGTCTGTTTAAGCTTACGGAGGAGGAACGGGCCGGTTGGCTGAAGATGTTGGGTCACGTGACTAGGTGTAAAGCACGTGATGATAGCTCTGGTAGGCAGACTATCAGGACTAACATTAGCAGTGATAGTCTCTATAAAGGAGCTATTACCGGTATTTTATTACCTATATAGGCGGGGCTTAGGCCCACTTACTTTAAGCTTCGTGCTTAACTACCTATAGTAATTTACACTTATTAATTACTAGTAACGACCTTACCTCCGAGTAAAGGACCCGTGACTTATAACTTTACTCCTTTCACACTAAACTTACGACTCACGTTCTTAGCCAAGAACCCTAATCGCTACACTTTAAGTACCTCGTGTAGTTTAAAGTAGAAAGTCACTAGAATAAGTTCCTTAAACCCTAAGTCCGCGGGAGCGCTAGTACTAGCTACTACCTATACTATAAAGGAATCTATTAAGGTTCTACTACTAGAGATATTCGACGGGAATCTAGTAAAGCTAAGTAAATTCCTGATAAAAGCTAACTTATATATCTAGTTCTACTAAAGGGACCTGGCACGACTAATTAATAAAGTACTTTAGGTTACCTCTAGGTTTATAGGTAACGCCTATAAGTAGATTAAACTATACCTAGAGGACTTCTAGAAGACGAAGTTAGATAATACTAATAGGCCCTACGTAATAAACCTGACTAAAGAAGAGACTAAATCTTATATTAACTAATACGAAACCGGATTAGTTATTTAAATAAAGAA